>WTSP01018879.1:24714-41733 GCA_025331215.1 Actenoides lindsayi | reverse complement strand
AGGCTCATTAAGAAGAGGGGAAGGGAAAAAAAAAAGGGAAAAAAAAAAAAAAAAAAGAGAAAAAAAAAAACAGACCAAAACCCCAAAAACCCAAACCCTAAGCTTCTGAGATGTTTAAGATCCTTTTCAAAAAAGAGCCCGGAAAAAAAAAAGGGGGGAGAAACCCCTCAAAAAGCTGCCAAAAGAAAAAAGGGTGGGGGGGGGGAGGGGGGGGGGGGGGTGGAAGGTAAATGTGGTGACAGTACAGAATAAGCCACAGCAAGCACCAGGCAAGAGCAGGTCTCTGTAAAATAGCATGAGTAGACAGCTCGGGTGCGGGGGAAGATTATGGTGTACAGCAGGTAGAGAACCAACAGACAGGAGAAGGGAGCAGGTCCATCTGCAGCTGGAGGGTGGGAGGGAGCAGGGGGGCTGCACTCCTGCGATGAGAAAGCAGTGGCAAGCACTGTGCAAGGAGTAGGTTGGAGAGAGGATGGAAGGGCTGTGCAGAGAAAAGAAGCTGCAGACAGGAAGTGCACATTCAAACAACAGCAGCACAGGGGAAAGGAAGGTCTGTGCTGCGTGTAAAGGCAAACGTCTGAGTAGCACAGTGAAGGGCAAGAAGCTGTGCTGGGTGAAAGGGAGAGTCACAACAGTTAAAAGCAGTGGCAAACACCAAAAGAGAGGTATAAGTTAGTAGTAAGAAAGAAAAGCTTGGTATGTGCAAGAAAAGCGTATGAGAAGAGGCCATGCATGGGGAAAGCAGAAGTAAGGGCATGGTGTGACCTGGCCCAAGAGCAAGGTGACCTCTGTGAAACAGGCAGGCTGCAGAAAGCATGGGGCAGAAGTAGGTCTACAAATCCTGCTCAGCAAAATATGCACATTAAATAAATTAATAATAATTAAAAAAAAATATTAAATTTAACAAGTAGGAGCTGTTATATCTTCCAGAGAGGGCACAGATTGGAAATGTGTCCCTCAGCAAGAAGGTGCAGTTGGAAGGAGCATGGGTGGAGAAGGCTGTGCAGAGCTGGAAGCAGCAACAGCCATGCAGCAGGACCTGCCTTTGAGGGGCTGCAGGGGGTTGGCAGCCAAGGCTGCTGAGTGGTGGGAAGGGTTTCTTCAACACCCAGAGTCTGGCAGGAACACAAGAGAAGCTTTCTATAACAAGAGGCTGTCTGCGTCTGCAGCTGGTGCTGTGTCCGAAGGAGAGGCGGTGGTGATAGTTATGAAAGACCAACACAGAATGAAAAGTCTGATTTCCCAGTGTGTCCCCAACGGCACCACTGAAATATCTGCATTACCCTCCCTCACACGAGGGAAGGAGCCAGTGCCTGTCGGAGACCAATGTCCTGTGACCCACCCCAGAGTCCTGACTAACGCTGCGTCGTATCCCCCATCTCTCTGCATCCGTTTCAAGAAAGGGAAGATTGTGCAACTCCAGGCACAGTGCCGCGGAGAAACCTCCACAGAGCACAGCCGGCCTCAGAAGCTGCTGGTGCTGGGCTACCATACGACACTGGACCTGGCTGCAGAGCCCTGCCAAGATTAAAAAAGGGCAGCCTGTGCCCATGCTGTCACTCTCTGTCACCAGCAGATCATTTGGCAGATATATGCATGGCCTTTCAAGACACAAATAATGGTCTTTAATCACTACAGCAGCTTCAGCTGCTTATAATAATACCTTCTTGTGGGAGATGATCAATAGCCCATCAGTCACTGGGTAAAGTGCTACTTTTAAGAGCACTGCTGAACGTTTACAAAGCTAGCACACACAGGACCAGCCAGTGTGGCTAAGCTAAAGCCCCTTGGTAGGCTAAATAGAAGTATTTGCAATCCCTAAAATACTTTTAAAGAATATAAAGATCTTACTCAAAAACTTTGAAGAAAACCAACGCTTAAAAAGTAAGGCTTTTAACAAATGAATACCCAACAAAACTGCATGTTCCTTTTTAATTGTTTTTCCCTGCCCCAGGGTTTTGCCAAGATGTTTATGCCAACCCCTATACCTCTGTACAGCCATGTGATGAAGGTGTGTGATAGGATGGTGGAGGGGAATCCTTCTGGACTAGATGAGGAAGGTTGATCCCTACTGGATCATGACATGTCTACCCAAAGGACTACGTGAGCCTTCCCCGTGTATCCTCCCAGAAAGCATAGTGAACACAGGGGTCTTTCGTCCTTGCTGTATCCCAGCAGCACTGCTGAACTCTGGTCCCAGTGACACCCTCCGTAAGCCCAGATCCTGTGTCCTGGATGGAGGAAATTGTAGCAAGAGGAGCATGTAAATGCCTACTGCTACATGGTCCAATGAAACTGCAGGAACCCATGACTGACAGGAGTTCCCAGAGCATCTCACTTTTGGGATGCTTCCCCAGCACACAGGACCTCCAGTATGGGTCAAGCCAAGCCCAGGGAAGTGATGGAGGAGGTGCTGTGTTCCCCCACCAACATGCAGTGTGGAGAATGGAGAATGAGGGAGTGTATCTTCACAGACGGGGGTGGCAGGAGGCTCTGTGCTGTGGAGCAGTGGGTAGCCTCAGGTCATCGGTGCGCTGCGAGCAGTGGGGAGTCTCTGCTTTGTCTTCCTCCCTTGCACCCTCAAAAACCTGCTCACTGCAACAGGCCCTCAGGACTTTGAGTGACATTTTCCAGTGGAAGCCAGTGGAGCTGAGGCAAGTTGAGATTGTCCCCGAGTTGCTGTAACTGACTCGATGCCATGTCATTGCTGGTCTGGACAGAAGAGAGGCCCAAAGGCGATTGTGTAATGCAGCGTGGGCTGTCAGCACAGCTGGTGAGCTGGGCAGAGATGCCCTCATGCAGAAGCTCTCCCTCCATCCCCACATCCATCTTGCCTGGCTGTATTATGTCAACTGCTGTTCCAGGGAGTGTTTCCTACTGAATTTTAATGGACCTTCACTGAGGCTTGTCACTCCTGTAGCAATGAATTGGGACCCATCTTGTTGCCCTCTCTAGTCACCATCTGCATTTGCAGCACTAACCTAAGCCAGCAGTGGGGGGAGAAAACAGAGGAGGAAAAGAAGAGGAGGAAAAGAAGGAAGCACCTCCAACAGTACGTGAGTACATACAACTTTTGCCCATGTGGGTGGCAATGTCCAGAAAGCAGAACACCAGCCCTAATGTTTCTTTTACCCTTGCACAAGAGATTACTATACACACACACATACACAAATGAATTTGGGGGATCCCAGCAGCCTGCAACCATCACACTTTCCACTCCCAGAACAAGGCCACTCACATATTGTATTTTAAATCAGGGGAATACAGTTTTCATCTGCTTAAACAAGGAAAAGACAAACCATCAAACTCTGGAAGTGAAGGAAGAAAAGGAGGCAGGGGCTCCTTGCCCCTGAGGGCCACAGCAGCAGTGAGTGTCACACCCATTGGCTCAAGCACCTGCAGGCAGACACCATCCGCTGTCAGTGACCGATGTGGCTTGGGCTAGAACTGACGTGGTGCCTTATTCTGGGCACACGTATTGCTCCTCTTGCCATCCAATAGGTCTGAAGGTTTTAGAAAAAAACCTTCCAGCAGATCGTCTGAGAGTCCTGGCACAAAATGACCAGAACTGATCAAAAAACTTCCCATGCTGAGACAGGCTGTCTAAGAAGGAGGTGACTCCAGTTGAGACTGTGGTCAGTTGTACCACCCCTCTATTGATGTTAATGGACCCTTATTAGATTCCTCTGTTGTCCAACGTTTGTGGGGTACCATCTGGACTCTTGGAGTTCTCCCACAGGACAACCTATGGAGGTTCTCCATGGCATCTTCCCATGCAAAAGCCTTCTCCAGTGCTCCGCAGCAGCAGCACATCTGGCACGCTGCAGCAGTCGGCCATAAGAACAGCCTTCATTTCTTGTACTTTTATGAGGGGTGCACCTCAGGCCTTGGGTGGGCTGCCCTAGTCAACCTGCAATTCTGCCATACTGCCAAGATTTACATTCTCCACCCCAAAAAAATAATTTTCAGCCTTTTCCATGAAGAGCTCAGCAAGAATGTTGGTCTCGTGCATATGTTGTTCTGCATATGCAGAAGAAAAGACTTCAGCTCACCCTTCCCAGGCTGTGATTAGCCTCCAAGATTGAATCCAAGCATGCAAATGGATGAGCTAATAACAAAGGGGGTTACAGAACAGTCAGTAGGATTGTTCAGTGCAACAACCCTTAAATATGAAACCTAGGTGTGTCAAACTTTGGTGATTGTGGAGCAATCACAAATTCAGATACTAAAGATGGTCAGACTGAAGCAATCTTATTTAAGATCCATAAATATACTTCAGCATCATTGGATATTTTTCTTCAGTTTTTACAAGCTAAGAATAAATGCAGGTGTTCCAGCTTAATTTTACAGCACACCAGGCATTCATGAAAGAGCTGAAACAAACCACTCAAAAGCTGATGCATGTTACCCATGCTCGGCAAAACTCAAGATCCTCGCCATACTTTAACATCTAAATGTTACAAAGTGATCCCCAGTGCCTCTGCTTAGAGATTTCAATTATCCTCTCTACCTTTTAATGTATAAAACTCAAAATACGTAAGTAAATACAGATTTTAAAATGTATGTGAGAAATCTCATGCCAACATCATAAGTTTCTATACAGAAACATGCTTAGCATATAGTATGATGATATGGTACATGATACAATACGATACCATCTCTTAATCTAACAGCAAAAGAGATGAAGGATAAATTTTCACATGTATTTGTTACTTTTATAAGAATACCTGTCCCAAGTGGAGCGTCATTTAGAGGTTTGACACGGATGAATAGCTAGGTTTCTTAAAATATCACATTAGTGAATATCAGAATATAATTAGAAAAGGTAAGGATCAGCATTTCTTGACCTTTTACTATGACAGGTATTCACTGATAATCTTGAGATTACTGAAGTCAAGAGTTACTCAAGTATAACCAGAATAACCTCAAAAGCTACAGTCCTATGTGCCTCAACTCTGAAAGATGGGTTAGTTTCCCAAGTTGTGTCATTAGATACACTGGATTACTAAAGCTTAAAAATGAATATACCTCTTCCCAAAATGTGGTCTGGAATTTGGACAGTTTGCTGTTTAGAATGATAGTCCAAAGGAGCATTTAAAAGGAAAAACAGAACGGGGAAACAGCTCTTCAAATGTCTTGGAATCTCAGAACAAAGCACATTACTAATCTTTTGCTAAAACCAGCATTTACATTAGTTTTTTTAAAAAGTTATTAACAAAAATCATTCATTGTAAAGGAGACTTCTCTCCATACACACTCCTTAAGAGAACATTAACAAAAGTTAATGACAATACCAACCAGTTAACGCAGATCATCCTTACCCTGGTAACTTTTCACTAGAGTCATCTTGTTGTAATCTTCTGATAAAATGAATTCCTGAGGGAAGGGAAAGAAAAGAGAAAAAAAAACAAAAGAAAGAGTGCTTAAGACATGTAAAGTGTTTGAGAGTGTTTTCATTCGAATTCAAGGAATTCAAGGTAAGCTCTCTCTTCCTTGCAACCACAGCTCTGTCTGTACTTTTGCTAATTTTGAGAGCCTCTATCTAAAACCCCATATTATTTCACTTTTTAAAGCTGCCTAAAAAACACCATCACCAGTGCTTCTGAACAAAATGGTGGAGATAAAAGAGAAAATATTAAAAAAAGAAGTCAAAAAAGCTGTCAGAAATGGCTGGCTATGAGCCCAGGTACAATAACATGAGAGACCTGAGGTATTGAACACCTATTGCTCAGGACGGCGTGGGCAGAAACCTGCATGTCTACATAGCTACGTGTGCACACGTGTATCCACATGTGCCCATGAGTGTGTGTATACTACACCCCAACCTGAACACTCGGGAAACTCAATATAAATGTGTGAAAGCCCCTTGAAGTTCAATCATAGAATCACAGAATGTTTTGGGTTGGGAGGGACCTTTGAAGGCCGTCTAGTCCGTGTTGCCATCCTTGCTCCTCCCTGCAGTGAGCAGTGACATCTTTAACTAGATCAGGTTGCTCAAAGCCCCATCCAACCTGACCTTGAATGTTTCCAGGGATGAGGCATCTACCACCTCTCTGAGCAACCCGTGCCAGTGTCTCACCACCCTCATTGTAAAAAAATGTCTTCCTTATATCTAGTCTAAATCTCCCCTCTTTTTCCAACAACACCTTGTGTCCTGTTGCAACAGGCCCTGCTAAAACGACTGTTCCCATCTTTCTCCTGGCCCCCTTTAAGTACTGAAAGGCTGTGATAAGGTTTCCCCAAAAACTGATCAGTCCAAACTAGGTATCAATATTCATGATGGGAATACTGTTTCAGGTGTCTGTTCAAAAGTCCCTCAGTGCTTCAGGCAGAGAGATGCAGATTTCTCCCCCTCCCCCGCCTTGATTTTATCTCACTATTGGTTAATATTTATTCTCTTATCTCAGAAGCAGACTTCCTTGCTCTGCTACTGCTTCCTTGTGGCTAACAAGCAGTTGTGTGTGGGATGGAGGGTGGCTTAGCACCGGCTGGGGCTGCCTGGTGAGAGATGTATGGGGTGACCCAGCCAGGCTCATTCCTGTGACCAGGGAAGAGCACATTGATGGGGACTGGCTCTGCAATCCTGCTGCCCTGGTGCTGCTGTTTAACTGCCAATATGGCTTTCGCACGAGGAAATGATGAAAACAGCAGCCAAAAGTCTGCATGGCAGCCTTGGCTCCTGGAAAAACCTCATGTGGTTAAACTGACTGAGCACCTGGGTGTCCCTGCCACTTGTTCTGAAGAGAGTTGATCAAAGCTGGGGAGACAGAGTGGCCACAATGAAACTCCTGCAGCATCTATCTGGAGGAAACACCCAAGCAAAGGGTAGGAGCTGTGACACCACCACACGAATTGGCTTTCAAACTGCTGTCAGGTATCTACATGGGTACACCACGTACTTGGAGAAACACGAAGGTAAAAAGGGGTGTAAAACCACATAATATGAATCATTTGTAGCAAACTACAGGGAAACTCCCTGAGCTATTCTACCCATGAGACAGAATAAGTAAAACCTAACTCATTTAATCTAAAAGAGTGAAAAAGTAAAAGGAAGATTACACACAAGATAAGCTAAATTTTAAAGCATACAGTTGCAAAATGGTCACGTATAAGCACTGCCAAAAAGCTCCATGCAGCAGTAGAGAAGACTAAACTTCAGAAGCCTACAGACTATATTTAAGGCAAACCAAACATTTTAGTGCATGAGAGCATGACAAGACATTCTAACTACCAAAAAGCCAATATTTACCCACAGTTTCCAAACGGGAATTAAATAAATAAATAAATAAAAAGTCACTCTGCATTTTCTGTGGGGTCTCTGTAGGTAATCTGCATGGCTTTCCACCACCATGATTACCCCCACACACACCAGATCTACTGCCTGGCACCATGGTAAAGAGGCTACAATACCCATATGTGGAACATCTACAGATCCCAGCTCCCAGGAAATGAACTGCGAATCATTTGAGGCAGCTATGTATTTTGCAGTTTCTGTTCATAACTTCGTTATAAATATGTTCTCTTGAATTGTCCTACTTCATCTTCCTTTTCTTAACCTGCTCCACCTCCTGTTAGCTTTCCCCTGGCAGCTGAGGACTACAGTGGGGAGTGTTATTTAAACAGCAGTAACAAATCAATTAAGTCAGCTGGATTTTGATACCAGGGTCACCTTAACTCTACAAACCACAGAACGTTAAAAATCTGCTATACCTCCCTAGCTACTTACAGGGGAAGTGGTTTTCATGAACCACTGCCTGAAGAATACTAAACCCCCACATGAAATGCTTTACTTCAAAGCCTACTTGAAGCAAGAGCCCTTGCTATGGATGCTAACTTTCTGCCATCGTTTCCTAAAGAGAAATGGCTGCAATTGCTGCAACACGTGGTGGGAGAACGTGTCTTTCCCATCAATTTGGCTGTCCCCAACTTTGCCTGTGGTGGCACAGGGATGCTGGTGACTTCAGGTGGGATGGAGAGCGTGGCTGGCAGTCTCAGTTTTCTGTGCATTTTTCCCTTGATAAAGTTGACATGGCCGTTCTGTTCCATGAGCCGAATAGTGCTGCGCTTTCAGGGGAGGACTGAAAAGGCTTTTCAGTCTCTCCATTATAACCCAGTGAATCAAACACAACTTGCAGTTCATAAGGGTTACCCAAGTACTGATCAGCTCTGTGTGCTTTAACACAAACCACAGCTATGTGCTATTAATACACTGCTCTGAAGAGACAAACACAGTACAAAATAAACACAGTTCCAATTAACCTGAACACTGGACATACTTTTTTCCTTCCCCCCACCGAAGACTTGCTTCTAATCCGGTTTTCTGAAAGCATGTGTTACTTTGTGATGCATCTCTTAGTTTGCATTTCCTAATCTTTCTCCAAGTCTTTTACTCCCTGCTCCCCTTTACACTATCACATGTTCTTCCATTGCACTCATTCCCTTCTTCCTCTCAAGGCCAAATGTATTAGTTGCATCAGTAGGTATTTTAGCACAGGACACCTTGCTCGGGAAGTTCATGCCCTGTTGCACATATATTGTGTCATCTGCACTACAAAATCACCGACTACATCTCCTCGATATTGTGCCAGCAGAAACTTTTATCTTATTTTATTTTATTTTATTTTATCTTTAATCCTTCCATACGTAGAGGTTTTGTGCCTCTCAGAGCTGCTGACGTTCAGTTCTCATTAGGCAGCTTTTTGGCTCTTCCTAATGAGCAAGAAAGGCTGGGGTCACTCACACAGCTCAGTTGGTGCTTATTAACAGAACAGAGGAAGACTTCTGAGTCCTGTGTAAGCCCTTTTGCACAAGGAGGGGCTGGGCGCTCAGGGTGACAAAACCAAAACCTTCCCCCTCCCGTAAGATTGCTCTTTGTTCTTCAGAGGGTTTTTTAGAGCTATTTTACTACCTTTTTTGCCATACTGAAAGTGTGAGTAATGAGTCTTGGCCATTACAGGTAAAATTATTATTATAACAGGGACTTGGTACCATGAAAACCTTCAATAAACAGAAAGGAGAAGTCTTGAGCATCTGAAAAGATTGTCCAATCTAGTGTCCACTGTTGTACAAAGACTCAACTATACCTTCATGGAGCACACCTCCCTCACACGGACACATATACACCCACCACAAGCTTCTCTTGAGCCTATGCTTCCTGTAAATCCTCTTCCTGGAAGTATTATCAGCATCTTGTTTCAAATGACTCTTGTTAAGGCAAACAAAACCCACACTCAAGGGTGTGCCATTTCAGAGTCCTTAGCCATGAGGCTGGCTGACATGGCCCAGGGCCTAAGGAAGATCCATGCCTTTCCAGAGCTGCAGGGGGACACCTGAGGTATACTGATGTATACCACAGTAGCACTAGAGACATCTGCTTAGGCAACCAAAGCAATTTCTGAGAGTTAATATTCTTTATATACTAGTTTTGTGCTACCCACTCACAACCTCGTTCCCACCCCAGGGAATTTCAGTCTGTACTCTGATAGACGATGGCATTTTGACAGCAGCTCTCCTTAAACACTTGACTTCATCCTGTTACCACGAGTGACCAACAGCACCCTCATGTCTTCCAGAGAACAACAAACCTGCTTCAGAAATGGAAGACTCATAAATCTACCATCAGGCCCCACATATTTGTTGCAAAGCTCTATAAAATGATTACAGTGTTTTCACATTACAAAGTACAAAACCTGGGAGAGGACAGAAACTACCAAGTAGTTTTCTTGAAGGAAAAAATAGTCAAGTTCCCACAGTGGCAGAGGGGAAGAGAGCCTAACTCAGTCTCAGGTATTCAAAGTGCTGTTTATGGCCAAACCTGTAGACACCTGCAAGATTAGATGATGTGGAAGATGAATTTAGCTTAATAAGTACCATCCCCAAGGAAGAATTCTGAAAGGATTATTCTGGTGCTCTCTTGTCCTTGTAGCCCAGCTCAAAGTGTGCAACAGCTTCCTCTAGACACAAGCATGGTCAGCAAAAAATAGCAATTTAATTCAGTTTCAGCTACCTAAAAACTAAATCCCTCATTTAAATATCCCTAGAAATGGGGAGAGATGCCATTCAAAACCAGTTTCTAGGGTAAGTAACATGGGTGTCTCCAAACATAATTCACCTCTCCTCTACTGGCTGCAGAACCTTGTGATTAACTTTATCTAGGAAGCTAACTTTCAGGGGGATGAAATTAGGTAAGGAGTCTCATCTTGGCTGTGGAAGCCTCCTGTCTGTTGCAAGTAATAGATCTTTCCTGTTTCTTCTTGTTGTGGTATCTTGAGAGACATGCACTCATTAAAGCTCCTTCAGAGCAAGGAATTTTTGACCATGATAAATTCTTCTGGATTTCAAAAGGGACCTCAGGCAGTCCCTAAGATATAACCTAACAAGAATGCCATTTCTTTCAAAAAAAGGTTTGCAAAGTGTTTAAAAAAAAAATAATAAAATTGTAGAAACTCTTTTTTCCCCCTACTTTAGGTACCACTACTCTTCAAGCAAAATGCTAGACAATCTTTTTCTTGAGATAATGGTCTACTGTGTTGCACAACTCTTCATGCGGCCTTCCTGTTGAGAAGTTACAGAAGGTTGAAAACAATCTCTTCATCTCTGTAGAAGCAAAAATTGTCACCTGGTTTCACAAGGAAAGGTGGCCATAAAAGCTCACTTCCTGGTGCCTTTGCTGGAACATCTTTCTGTGACAATAGCATTGCTGCCTATCCCTCTCAAAATGCACCATACACATTTCCAAGATGCCAGCTTCTCATAGGTATTGTGTCAGTGCCCTTGCCAGGAGTCCTTTCCTTCCACAGAGTAAAGTGAAGATGCAGAATGATTTTTTCAGCATTTTTTTTTTGATCCTGCCCCCAGTGTACACAAGGGTCTGGGTGTTACCAGAAGTGCTAACACAGAACAGTTGACTGATTCCCAAATATTTCAAGCTACTCAAGTAAATTGCCTGTACTTTCCCTCTGAGTGCCATACAATTTTAAGGGCACTAAGGTCACCTTGTTGCAGTAAGTTCTCTTATTTTGTGGTCAGCGTGCCCTGCTTGTATACTCCTATGCTAAACTAATCATCATAGCTTTGCCCAGGAAGGAAAACTTACTCTTTCCTCCAGAGTGTGGTTGTAAGCCGCTTTCAAGTACCTGGGGATATTCTCTTTAACAGCTCAATATTGCTGGGACTTGAACATGGGGCTTCCCTTGCTCTTCTTCCATTCCCACCTACACCACTTCTTGTAGTGCGTTACAGTTGTGGCTTAACAAGCCTTTGGTTTGCTACAGAGGGAAACGTTTCATCACTTGTGGAAGTTTATGGAGTGCATTTTCTGCACAGTCCTCCACCGCACAACTGCCTGCAGCTACAGGGGTCTAAATCAAGGAACACAGATAAGCCCTTTCCTCCTCCTATGTACTTGTATCCAGAAGAGTGAGAAAAGAAAAGCCCAGCTTAGTAACAAATAGAATCTGCCTTAGACATAGCAATATATACCTCTAAGTACTCAAAGTCATGTGCTGGTTTATCACCTGCATATCTCATTTACCTTCTTTAACTTCAGAATGGAAAATATTTGACTCCATTCAGACTCAAGCACCCTCTGACTCTTCAAGGCAAAATGGCCCGAAGAAAAAGTTTAAATACCTTATTTGCAGTCCTTCACATTCCTCAAAGGCCTGGTGAAAACAGAAGTGCCCCTAGTAGGGCTGGTAAATTACAGCTATTTCAGAGACTGGGAAGAAGGGAATTTTAGAGGTGCAGGAAATTTTTTGGCAGCTGACCCATCTCCTAGATACAAAAGGGGAAATCTCCTACAGGCATAAATATATATATATATACACACATATATCTGCTACTAGCCATTAATAGCTTTATAAGCCAAATATCTTCACATCTTTGATACAGCTTACAGGCAACAACTAAAAAGGTCACACACCCTTTCTCAAATACCATCTTGGCTTTAGTGCAGACAGTTGCCCTTAATGTCAACCTGCAAACACTTGTTCAGTTATAAAGCCCACAAGGCAGAGACAACAGCAGTTAAACTCTGAAATTAAGGTAAAATTATCTTAAACTGGAAGGAGTCTATTGATGAGGCAGAGGTGAAAAATACCTCTCTGACCCATGACCCTTCCACAAAGTGATATAGCTCTTTACTCATCAGCCCACAAGAAAAATCCAATTAATAAGGTCAACTGCTACCCTCTGTCCTAGATTAAAAAGACAGACTCTTCTTTTAATACACTTCTTTCCACACACACACATCTCAGATGTTCATGAACCAAATCTTTCAGTGACAGCACTGCCACTTAGGAGCAGCTCCTCTGAAGAAAGTGAGAAGAAAACAAAATCTGAACTCTGAAGTTCGGAAAAGCAGCTTGATACAGAGCAGAAATCAATCTTCTGCCTCTCAGAAGGTGATTTTTCCTCTCTTAATTGCTGCTTTCAGAAAACATTGGTATGGTATGATTAACAAGGCACTCAAATTTAATAAAACAACTGTTTTTCTGCATTGTTATTTTTTTAAGAGATAAGCAAATTAAGACAGTTTGTTGAGTTGCCTAATAAATATTGTAAACCTCACTCAATCTCTGTGGCAGCTGGAATGAAATTTGTAATAATCTACCATTTTCTACACTACAGCTTCAGTTTCACTATCAGTAGAAAGTCTCTCTCCCAAAGACTGGCAAAAAATATCCTCATCACAACATCACACATATACTTCTCGAAAGGGAAGCATTTCAACTAGAAATCTTTGGATGTACTTACTGAGATTGTACCATTGTCTAGACCTATGGACAGCCTTCTGGTTTCCGGGTTAAAAGACATGCATGAACATGGAGCTGAAAAAAATGAACATGTTGATGAAGTTAACAAAACTGTGATTCTCATTTTCTTGAAGCTTTGGAAAGCCTAACACTAGCTAACATGCTTTATGCTGCTGTTCAGCATTTTGACTCTTCCAATAGACAAACATTAAAAAAAAAAAAGTGTTCTTGCAATTCATTCAACCCTATCCTATTAGGATATGGAACAATGGCTATTTCTTCCTCCAGCTCCTTCATTTTTTCTTACTAGTTATCTGAAAACAGGCATGCCATACAAGAGCAGTGGTGATGTTTTGATATGAGGCACCTGACATTTCAGTATAAATCTGAGAGTTAACTTAGCGGAATAATTTAGGTTTTTTACACTTGCCTAAACTTTACTGACAATAAAAACCCCCCACTGTATTATGTCAGAGGCTTGCATCCTATACCCGCAATAAGAAAGTTAACCTGGAGGAATCAATGTATCAGCCAAAATTAAGGACTGTGAGTCCAACTGTCCCCTACTCCAGTTCCACCACAGACAATGCTATGACAGTATCACATACTATGGCCAAAATAAAAAATTGTAAGGAAAACTAGCCATTGTTTTATTATATCAATTTTACTCTAATAAACTTCAGGGTATACCCTTAAATTGCACACAAGTCAGTCACACTATGCTCTCTTGAGGATGTGACAGGGTTTGCATCAAGGGTAAAACCCAGAATTTCCTTGCAAGAATTCAAGAGCTGTGCTTGGTTTAACTGAGCAATTGTGAAGTTGCATTCAGAAGGCAGGGATTGTTTTTACTGCTCAACACAGCAGCATGCAGCTGGGAGTCCTGCTATCCCAACAGAAACCCTCAGGAATTCTTTTTTGGCAGTAGTTGCCAACTGCAGCTAGGCATGGGCATTCAGATGTGCTTTTAGTTCTGCTTTTTTTCCTCCTCTTGGGTTTCTACTCTCCACTGTGATTAGGTGTTTTTGTTACTAACAAGTAACAAAACCACTCGCAGTGTTTTTGTTAGTAATAAGCTTGGAGTCATCTTTTCTGCAGTACCGTGTACCAGGTATATTCTCAATTTGTGTAATGTCTCACCTAGGATTAAACAGTCCATAGCTTGGCAAGTCTTGCTCGATAGTTTACTTGGCAGTAAAGCCGTATAAAGAAGAGTCTATGTTGACTGTTTAACAAAACTTTTTCTACTTTCAGTATCGACTGCACCTTGAAAAATTTCCTAAAGGACAACCAACTGCAAGAAAAAGCCAGCCAGTTCCACATTCAGGCAGGCACCTCGATTTGTTTCTTTCCTGGAAGGGCTGACTGAGTTAAATCAAAGAAAAGACTTGAGTGCAAGGAAACCACCAGAAAGGAAACACTTAAATTAGGGCTATTAACAGTGACAAAGTTGCTCCTTCCCACACCTCTCCCCCAGAATAGGCAAACTTGAATAGTCCCTTTGGATGGTGGTGTCTCACTGTTATATTGAGGCTTCTAGAGTGGTAGTAGCATGAGACAGTTGTAGGGAAAACAGACAAAAGAAAACCCCAAACAACCGCAAAACGATTCTAAGCAGACTAAATCAAATTCTTTTAAAGGCACTTCATGCCAGAACGGGGCATATTCCACATATCAACTTTCAAATGCTAAACACTATGCATACACTGAAAGAGCTACTAGTAGCTCTGAGGGCTAAATTAGGTATTTGAAGTATGCTTTTCCCAAATAGCCCAAAACAGTTTAGAAACAAAAGGTGCAAGAAACTGCTTGACACAGGCCGATTACCAAAAAAAGTCACTTCTAAATTGCAGACCTACACGTACACAGTCATAGCAGTGTAAAGATAGTACTTTTGCTATAATCATTTTCCTAAGGCAATTCTTCAATAACATATGCTCTTGGAAAAATCATGTCAGCACTAAAACTACATCCACAATAGCTCCACTAATGCAGTTAAAGTGATGCCAGTTGTAACAAGACTGCAGTAGTTTAGACTTTAGTGAAAACAAGATAGCTTTTAAATACTTATGCATTAAGGCTCATTAAGAAGAGGGGAAGGGAAAAAAAAAAGGGAAAAAAAAAAAAAAAAAAAGAGAAAAAAATAAACAGACCAAATCCCCAAAATCCCAAACCCTAAGCTTCTGAGATGTTTAAGATCCTTTTCAAATAAGAGCCAGGAAAAATAAAAGCACCCTGAAGGCCTTCAACTTTAGTACCTAGCTATGATTTGGATTTCAGACTGGAAAAAGATTGATCTGAACTTCTACAGAGAACAGAGAGAATATTCCTGATGCACAAGTCTGGCTGTATGGTCTTCATCTTAAATACAGGGCAAATACACACTGATTTTAGCCTTTGGAACATGAATTATGGATGAAAAGCCCAATTACATACTTCATGCTCTCAACAGTTTGTCGGCTGACAGAAGTAGATGAGAAAGACAAACTTTGTACCTGCAGTTTCAGTGACCACCCTTTGAAGTGCCTACACGTGGCACAGTTTAAGATCAAAGGAGCGTGTTTTGCTTTGCAGTTTTTTTACCTTCCTGTCCAAAGCAGTGTTAGCTATGAAAACCATCATTAAGGCAGACAGTGTATTATCTGCCTTGAAGAAAGGATACTCCATTGGTCCTCAATATAAACCCTTTACTCCATTCCACATCTGTGAGACCTTTTTGTTTGGTTGGGCTTGGGGGGTTTCAGGTGGCTTTTTTCTCTTTTTTTTTTACAAAGCTTACTTCTCCTGAGTAAAATTCTTTTCTCTTTCATAAATTGGTGTCTACTAAGTTGGTTTTTTTCTCTCCTGCACAGACACTGCCCAAAAGTAACACACCTAACCATGGTTAGACATCTATAATCTGTGTTATACACGTGTAACCGTATACATCTAACCACGAGGACAGTCAACTGCTTGTCAGAGGTCTGTTGTTAATACAGTTGTTGAGACAATGTTGGCATGAAGGAGATGTGTTAGCCAGGCTTCCAGTTTACCGAGTTTGCCTTACTGATGGAATAACAGTATGTGTAACACCCACAGGTCTTTTTTTTCTCATGGGCTAGAGAAGATGTGAAAAAAATGTGGCCATCAGAGTTTTCCAATCACAGAAACACCCACAGATGGGGCATAAAACTTCATATTGGGGAAATCCCACCTCTAAACAGCAGCAAGTGTCTCTACTCAGAAGAGATCTACATTCTTGGTCTGTTTTTCCAGGCATCTAATGAGTTTCATGTTCCAAATGAGGTTTAACAAGGCCAAGTGCTGGGTGCTGCAATTTGGTCATGGTCACAACCCCAGGCAATGCTACAGGCTTGGGGAGGAGTGGCTGGAAAGTCCCCTGTCGGAAAGGGACCTGGGGGTGCTGGTTGACACCCAGTTGAATTTGAGCCAGCAGTGTGCCCAGGTGGCCAAGAAGGCCAAAGGCACCCTGGGCTGGATCAGAAATAGTGTGGCCAGCAGGAGAAGGGAATTGATTGTGCCCCTGTACTCAGCACTGGTGAGGTCTCATCTCGAGTACTGTGTTCAGTTCTGGGCCCCTCACTACAAGAAGGACATTGAGTTGCTGGAGAGAGTTCAGAGAAGGGCAATCAAGCAGGTGAAGGGCCTGGAGAACAAGTTGTATGAGGAGTGGCTAAGGGAATTGGAATTGTTTAGTTTGGAGAAGAGAAGGCTGAGGTGAGACCTTATCACTCTCCACAACTACCTGAAAGGAAGCTCTAGTGAGGTGGATGCGACTTCTTCTCTCAATAATGACAGGACCAGAGGAAATGGCCTGAAGCTGCACCAGGAGAGGTTTAGATTAGATATTAGGAAGAATTTCTTTACTGAAAGAGTAGTCAGGCACTGGAACAGACTGCCCAGGGAGATGGTGAAGTCACCATCCCTGGAGGTATTCAAAAAACATGTAGATGAGGCACTTTAGGACATGCTCTAGTGGGATGGTGAGGTGGGGTTTTGTGTTGGTTTTTGTTGTTTGTAATTTTTTGCTGTTGTATTGGGGTTTTGTTTGTTTGTGGGTTTTATTTTGGTTTTTTTGGTTGTTTGGGTTTTGTTTGGTTGGGTTTTTTTGTTTGGTTTTGGCTTTGTTTTTTTGTGTGTGTGTTTTGGTTTTGTTTTGGTTTGTGGGTTGTTTTGTTGGGGTTTTTTCAGTTGGTTTTTTTTGGGGGGGTGGGGGGGGAGGGGTGGTGGTGTGTGGTTGTTGAGAGTTGGATACAGTGAGAGT
>WTSP01018879.1:0-18116 GCA_025331215.1 Actenoides lindsayi | reverse complement strand
AACAGGCTGCTGACTTCAGACAGTGCAGTTGGTTAGAAGAACTGAGCTGAAAAGTAAAATCACTGAACAGAATTAGTGCTGTTCTCACTCAAAGCAGGGCAATTTTAAAAGAAAAATTGCTTCTCTCTGTTATGCTCCAGAGTATGTGTGTCAAGTCCAGGTGGCTGTGGTTGTACTAGCAGGTCTCAAACACACTGCTAGATTGTGCAGGGGCTAGACTTCCTCTGAGCACTTACTGCTCAAAAAGGTGCCTACATCAATGGCAGCACATCCAGCTCTGTATTTCACCATCTACAGAAACTTACTCAAGCGGTGGCATTTGTCATCATATCTTCTTTTTGATAAAGACTCATACATTTTGCTCCTACAAATCCTAATTTGTGCATTTGGGTTGTAGTGTGCTCCACGAAAGTCTGCACAGTGCTGTGGGGCTGGCTGCAAGATTCTCTACACAAATCCTAGTCTGGCCTGAGCAGTCACCTCACTGCTGGAAAACTCGGTGTCAATCAGAGCTGTGGAGTTGAGTCTCTGTGACTGACTCATAGGGAGGTGCTCTCGTCTTTCCTCCTTGGTGCCTTGCGTGAAATTACGGCAAAAGACAAATATTGGTGTTGCATACAATATAGGCATATTAGACACGTCTAAGTATTGCCCCAAGATGTTTGCATGTTGCAACACTGTCACCACCATTACCTCGAGAAACACATTATCCCTCTTCTGCACCACTACACCAGAACACCCACAAACCCCCCAGTTCTAGTTGTACGGTACGAGTAAGAAATGGAGTACATCGGTTTCCCATAAGAGATCCCTCCTCTCCTGGTTTTGAACGTTTTCCTTCCTCACTCTTACCTTTTTAAACGTTTCTCTTTGCTGAGGTGCACTTGTGCCACGCGCTGCCACCTTCAACCTCTCTAACAGAGCAGGGGCAAACCCTCAACACATGCAAATTCACCACAATATCTTATAGGTATTCTTGGGCTTCAGGAAACGGTTTTAAATGGCATTTTGACTTACTCCTCATTACTGTCTATACCTTGGACCATATATTGTGGGGGTTTTTTGACGTCCTGCCTTGCTGAGGGACCAAGAGGGGTAAGCATCAAAGCCAGTATAAGGTGTGAAATGAGTTTTATTCCTATTTGTAGTGAGCACTTGGTACAGAAATTTTCATCTGTCACTTCCTAAAGTAATATCAGGCTCAACCAGAGATCAACAGCTTCCCTTTGTGCATTACTGCTCCTTGGGAAAGGGAGTTAAGTCATCAGTGTAAATGATATTACAGGGTTAAAAATAAAGACATCCCCTTCTGTCAGCTGTTCTAACCACAGAACCAATTTAACACAGTTACAGAACAGTTTCCAAATAGGAAAAGGAAGACACTGAACTATTCTGGAAAACTCTTTAAGATGCTCATCTGACTATCTAATTGACAGAAGAAAGAAAAAGAAGTTATGATAATACTATATCTAGGGTTAGTGCAATCTGTGAGGTTTCAGGTGTACTTAATGGAGTATTAAGACATATTCACACCATCAATATACTGAAGTCCTCTTCAGTGTGGAAACAAGAAATGTAAAAACTCCATCTGTTCATAAATATCCAATAACAGACAATTCACAGGTACTCAAAAGCCATGCCTCTCTGGAAACTAAATATCTGCATTGGACACAGCAAAAGCTTTATCTGCTGTCATTAAATAAACATGACAATAGTAGTATTAGAAGTCCAAGTACAGCACTGAGAGTTTTACTGCCTTTAACAGAGGGACATTGTCATATGACATGGGATAAGGAAAACTATTGAACAACTGCATTAAAGCAGTAATTTAAGTCCCCCAACTTCTCCAGGGACTTTTGTGGGCAAGAGATGTGAAGGGGTTCTGACTTCCACCAATTAGTGATTCTGGCTTCTACCAATCATGAGCTGCTACTGGGATTTCTGAAAGAGTAGATCTTTCACATTTAGTGGCAGCTCATGAACCACTGCCAGTCTACAGGAACCAGCAATGAGGAGTTTCATTACTCTGATAAACTTTGAAAGAAAATATATGAAAGCAAAAGTAAAAACCAGAACTGATTTCTGAGCCAGCCTATGTCTCAGGGAAAAGAAAAAGAAATTTAATGGCAGAGTGCCAAAATCTCAGGCACCAAGAGGACTTATCTAACAGGTCCTCACCATATGTCCTCCTGAACAATAAAAAAACCAAAACAATGAAAGAAAAACAAACCAATCCAAAACCCCAACACTTTCATACCATCCCCAACCCCAAAGACTCAGGGAAATATATGACTGTGCCTCTCAAGCTCACCCATGCTAGTCCCCACAAAGCCCATCACACAACTCTGACTGAAGGTTCTGTGTCAATCCTACAATTCTGAGGCATATTACAAGTTTTATCTTGTTTTTACTGTTTTTGATGAATAAATGTGCAATTTGAACTAATAAGACTTCACTTACTGGACTCTATGAGATGGTGTACAGCTATACATCACTGTAGATCTGTTCTAGGTTCTTTTATATCACAAAAGGGCAAGTTCCATTTCAAAAATGAAGCACAAGAGCTACTAGTTCAGGAAAGGAGGGCAATGCATAGGGAAAAGATTAGAGTTTCAAAAAATAGGCTTTATTTCAGGGATGGTTTAGAGAAGTTCTCTCTTAGCAGCAATCACATAAGGGCATTTCTAGAAGATAGAGCATCTTCGTTGTAACCTCAGCCTGTAATTCAACTCATCAGGCTTCCTATAACACAAAAGTCTTTTAAGCAATAATTCCACTCTTTACTCTGTATGCCTCAAACCCTGCAACAACGCCATAGGAGTGGTAAAGTCTGACTTCAAGAGAAAGCTGGGCTAGCTCCCAACAGACATAATCTTTGACATCCTACTGTTGTATCCGAAACACCGCTGCTGTTGCTGCCAGACCAAAAGCTCAGAAGCACCAGAGAAACATAATTGCTGCAAGGGAGACAAACCAAGTAACGTCTGCACACAGTTCGAGGCCTGAACAGCACGGGGAGTGCACTAAAACCCACTCTGAGGCAGCTGGATCTGGCACCAGTAGCTCAGGCACTGTGTGCAGGGGGAAGGAGTCTGATGAGCCCGTGAATATTGAAGTGCACTGTCAATTCCACCCAGTGATAGAAAACTCTGCTGATTTGATTTTATACATGCCCAGGCTATCAGAGAATGGTTTAGGTGAAGTTAATCTCTACAGCCATCTCCGTGATGATGATCTACACAGAAGTTGTCAGACGTGGGTTGAAAAAAGTCCAGACTTCTCATTTCTCCTACTGTCACACAACAGTGACACCAGATGCAGAATTTACAACACAGGCACCCACCTGCTGCTGAACAGGAGCAACTCTGCAGTCTGGTGCAAAGAATATAGTGGAGGAGAAATGCACAACAGGGTTCACTCATGGACTTTTTTGACCATCAGCTGGTGGCAATGAATCTGATTTTTGCTATATTTAATTATTCTCCTCATGAAATGTAAATAATCTTATTTGTTCTCCTTCATAATCGTCCCTTGCAAACATCTCTTGCTTCATCTGTTCTCAGAGTTACCAATACAGTTTCTTGCGAGACCTCACCTGGAGTATTGCATCCAGTTCTGGGGTCCCCAGTTCAAGAGGGACTGAGATCTACTTGAGAGAGTCCAACGGACAGCTACGAGGATGATGAAGGGGCTGGAACACCCGCCTTACAAGAGACCTGCAGCTTTTTAGTCTGGAGAGAAGACTGAGACGGCATCTGATTAATGTCTACAAATATATAAGGGCAGGGACAACCTCTTTTCACTTGTGCATTGTGGTAGGATGAGGTGCAATGGATCCAAGCTAGAGTACAGCAAGTTCCACCTCAACATGAGGAAGAACTTCTTTACTGTAAGAGTTGTAGAGCATTGGAACAGACTCCCCAGAGAGGTTGTGGAGTCTCCCTCTCTGGAGGCTTTCAAGACCTGTCTGGATGCATTTTTGTGTGATCTGCTCTAGTTTTGTCCTGCTCTGGCAGGGGGGTTGGTCTCGATGATCTTCAGAGGTTCCTTCCAACCCCTAATATTCTGTGATTCTGTGACGACAGTAAGACACTGGATACTACAAAAAATAAAGTCTATATGTTATATAAAACTTATGATCATGAATTTTGAGCCAACATCTCCAGAGAAGACAGCAAATGAGCTACCAAAGTGCTGTGCAAACTAAACTCAGAGATTAATCATCTTGCAGAGCACTTTACTAGTTCATTTCGGCTTAGGAGGAATGAGGTGGAAAAGTCTTGGAACAAAGCTCAGTGCAAAGGTACGCTAGGAAAGAAACTGCAAACTTTAAGTGCTGTACACTTGCCCCCTACCTTCAGGAAGAAATACTGCCCAAAACAGTACACCAAGCAAGCAAGCAGGCAGACTGACTGAAAGGCAGGAATTTTTTCACACAAAGCTTGTACAACATCCTAACTCAAACCGTGTTTTATATTTCCCTATTTAATTCATGCTGCTGTAAATGAAATGTAAATGTATATTGCATAATAAGGAAAATGTCAAAGTTTTGGTAGGCTATATGCTGCTGTAGAACTACCTGGGTTTGTCAGGAAAAAACTGTTACAACTGCCAATGGTACACAGACCAAAGAGAAAGAAAAGCCACTTTAACACAGCTTTGATTTACACAGAAGGCTTTTTGAGTATTTTTATGGGAAGCGATAAGAAAACAAAGATTCATAGGAGAATCTTTGAATCTCAGGAGAAATGGTTTTTTATGACTCAAAAAAAAAAAAAATATAGTGACATGACAGTTTTACTATTCAGCTGTGAAACAGTTTCCATCCATTTTTTCAGTTTTCTGGACAATGAGCAATGCAGTTCAGTGATTTTTCCAGCTACCCAAGCACATATGCCTGGAAGCAGTGCACGCTCTGCTCTTCAGGCACTGGACCAAAATAAGACTCTAACTTCCACTGCAGAAACTTCGGGCGAGTAAAGAGAGACCAAAAAGACGACCCAGAAATCACAAACACAGAAAAATACTGTGCTGCCTTGAGGTTACTAGCACAAGGTACAGAGAGTCTGCCTCAGGTCTTCAGCAGCTCCTCAAAAACACTGCTCATCATGAATCATATGAGGCAGTGCAGTAACTACACCACATGCCAGCATAACTGCTGTAGGGAAGCTAAATTTATCTGCAAATGCAGGTAAATGCAGGGCTCGAGTTCTCAGTGAGCATCAACCTACAGCTCTGGAAGTTATTAAACAAGTGTTGCATCACGCTAGGATTTTTTTCAAGCAAAATTCCAAAATAAAGTCCTTACAGAGCTTTGGGGTAACAAGATGATCTTCATCCCTCCTTCTTAGCTACAGACCTCCCCCACCCACACCCCACCAAATTATTTCCTTTCCAGAACAGATGCGGCTTCGGTGGTTCTTGTACTGATCGATTCCCGTTTGCATTTGGGAAGCATAAACACACAACCTTTTGCAGGTAATCACGTTGGATGATTTAATTATAGCAATCCAATTACTTTCATCTCCTTCCCACATTCAAATGTTTCGGTAATGGAAGTTATTAGAAAGATCCTCATTAGATTAAAATACAGGCCTGCTATGCAGTAAGTGATTCAGTGGAACCATGCTTAAAATACCTAGTGGATCCATGATTTGCAAGAAAGCAACCCCCCAGCTCCCCTCTAAACTGCCCATGTAGCAAAGGTGAAGAATGAGAACCTACCAGGTCACCAGCTCACTTTCAGATGCATGGCAGGAACATCTGTCCAGCAGAATGCAACGTTTTTTGTTGGGTTTTTTTTCCAAAGTGGTATGGGCTATCAACTAAGTCAGCAACCATTTTTAAGTTATGTGTGCTTCACTTTGCATAAAAATTAATTCATTACTCCACAGACAAAAAAGTAAGCTTATGCTTTTGAATCTATGAATTGAAAGCTGGACGTACCCATTTGAAATACACATATCAGCAGCATGACATTTCTAGGAAATTATATTCATATATAGGTTAATTTAGAGGAAAAGATTGCTATTTCATCCCAAGCACTAAAATAAGTCCCTGGCTGGAATTCATAACAAACCTAAATACTGGTATGCTGGAGTAGAAAGAATTTCCTCAGTTTTACTCTTCTTTTCGATTCTACTCTGAAATGATAGCACAGCATCATCAAGCACAGCACCTGGAGGAGAGACGAATGCAGAAGAAAAAGGTCTGCAAGTAATAAAGGGGGGATTTGGAGGAAGATGAGAGATCCTGGCTCAAACAGTCATACCCTTAGGCCTCAATTTATTTCTCATATAAATGTTTTCCTTGGTTAACTATACAGCGCAGCATCTCGTAAATTATGCCTTTACTGTGGGGGAAGGAACCCACATTTCCACATCAATAGGATGATGCTCTCTATCAGCATTTTAATTTTTGCTTGTAAGTCATCAGCATCATCCATGGCAAGAGACTATATTAAGTCATTAACTACTTCACTGCTTCTTAGAGGGTATTTGATTAATTAGAGTATAAACATTCATTGCAGATATTTGAGAATCCCAGTGTAAGGAAAATAGGTTCCCAGCTGCAAAAAGACAAGAGGATGTACAACCTGTAAAAATGTTATTTTCCCCTGACAGTCTACTTGCCACATTCAGCCAGAAAGCACCAAACATTTAATTCATACACACAAAGTTGTAGAGGGGGGGAAAAAAAATAAATGTGTTTCTTGGATTGTGATCATATCCTAATGCAAATGAACCCCTTTTCCAAGCAAGCAGCTGTTAAGTCCTAACATCCACACAGTTCCCAGGAAGCCATTACCTCTCAATTTGCAGTTATTTCTGTTGCTATAAGAACTTTTGCTGACATTAATTGTTCATCTGGTTTTGTTCTTTGTGAAAAACAAAACAAAACCACTCAAAACAAACAAACAAAAAAATGCCCCCAAATCCCCATAAAGCCCAAACCAAAGCCTAACCCGACCCTCATATCTGTATGGTATAGGTAAGTTCCTTAGCCCAAAAATAGGATGGTCACATGCAGCTGCAGATGCTGAAGGCTTGTTGAAAGAACATCTCGAAGAACAGATAGGTTTTTGTTTTTCAAATACCGATGAATAGTTATACCACTGTTTTTCCACAGATATAGCAAACACATCTACTTGGATGTGTGGATCTATACCACAATGCCTCTGCAAATGCTCTCGTCGAGGCAGCAAGGACTTTCTGCAGAGGAATCCATTTCCAGTTCCTCCAGTTTACCATTGAACTTGAACAATGATTCATGGGTGATAAACTGTTCACTCGGGTTTTCTGCTTATTGCTTTTCTCCTCTCAAGTGAAGCTTGACTCAGAGGTACTTTCACTGCTCTTGCACAAACCCAACTCTTATCTACTTTGCTCTACTAGAGTAGGCAAGAAGCCACCCTGTTGCTCTGGCCCAACAGGACAACTTTGGCAGAGGAGTGACAGTACTCTCTGGGAAGGAAAGAAGCAAGCCCAGCAGCTTTAGTGCCAGCAAAAAGAGACGGAGAAAGCAGGGCTAAGCAATGCAAACACAACACCATCCTGAAAGGTTTGTTCTGCAGCTGCAAAGGAACTGCAGCTTTGAAGCACCTAGCCAGGGGTTCTCAGATTTCTTCTTACCACACGTAGTGAGGAGTGTTTTGTGAGGTGCCAGCAAAGCCCAAACCTCTGACTCTGTGATTTAGAGGTGATCTGGCATTTCAAGGGACAGACCAGCCAGTTTGTCACCCGTGGGGGTTGCACAGCCAGATAGAAATCAACACAAGTGAATAGAAACTGTCTTCAAACCTGTATCACAAGACTGAACATCACATCCTGAACTTAAGGTTTTATTATTGAAAAAATCCATCTCAAACATGCAGTGCCTCCTCACATACAGCTACTGCTTTCATATCATTTCATTACAGCTTTCCCTTCCTTCAGCATTCAACTTCATACTGTTGTCATTTTATTCTATCTGAAGTGTTACAATATTAGAAAAGTCTGTTCCTACTTTCTCCACTAGTTAGTTGCTGTGTATACTCCTATCATTTTTTACAGGCTTCCTCTTTAAGGTAATCAATCTTTCCAATCTCTTGGGAAAGCTGTTCTTGTGTCCTGGTCTACTTACCTGTCTTCCAATCCCTCTAATGAGGCAATATCCTGTCTGAACTGGCATCTTCTGTACTAAATGCAGCAATCCAGACACAGACAAACCTGCTGAATTATAAGAGCATTATCATTCTTTCCTTTATCCATCTTCTTGTACGTACCTTAGTAGCATTTGATTATTTGGCAGCAGCTCTACATGTTTTTTATACTCACTGGCATGATGTAGAAACTTGCAAAAAACAGATGAGAGAAAAATGTGTATTTATCAATATTATCAATGTGATACTCTGCTACCTGTTTACTATGTTCTGCAGTTCTCCAGACTCAAATCAGCTTATCTGCTAATTTAGGGTAGACGACTGGCCCCATCTACAGTGCTGGGGGGGAGAATGACAGAGAATTCATCAGCTACAGCTTCAAAGGGCAATCCCAGAACCACATGTTCCTGGCAAGAAAATGATAAAGGAGAGCAATGGGCAGAAGCAATCGCATGCCAGGGAAAACCTTGATGGCACACATCACACTTCCTTCTTGTGAAGGCAGGAGAGGAAAGCCGTGTCTATCACAAAAGCGTAGGGGAACTCTCTCCCCAGGCGTGGAAAGATACATAATGTAAATATGTGAATCGGTGCAATGTATCACAGTGCAGCTTTGTAAAGGCCCCTGGTAGAACTGTGTACTGACAGGAAGCTGCTGCTTAGGTGACTGCTACCCATCCACCAAACCAATAAAGCCTGCAGCGGCTTCAGTTCATTTACCTAGTCATTGCCTTATGTGTAACTTCTACTTTGCAGTAAGGGACAGCTTCCAACTCATGACAAAGGCATCAAACACTATTAAACCCTCTCTTCTGGTACCTTGTTACTAGCTTACTTTACTGACTTACTTTTCTCTAGGGGGTTTATGAGTCTTTTGCAATCCCTGTCCAGATGCTGTTCCAGCTCGCATTCTCCAAATCTTTACTGCTGCCATTCATTGGGGAAGTAACAATATTATCTTGATAAAAAACAGATTTGAGGTTGTGAGATAAAATCAGCTCTAAAGATCTGCTTCTCTGTTTTGCAGGCCCTCACATTTCAGTCTTAGTTCAAGCTAATACTAATGGCAACATCCTGAAGTCCAAATGTACTAAGCTATCACTAGGTCATGCTGTTGACCATGGTGATCACAATAAAGGTGTAAATATTTATATACTCACAGGAATCAGAGATTCAAAACAAGAATACTTTCAAAGCAAGGACTTTCAATATCATTACCTATTTAACTAATGAGTAACGTATCACTGGAAATAATAATGAGTACACGATCACTGGAAAAAGCTGATCAGCTTTCCCCATCCTGAATAATGATGAGGCTCCTTACTAGGGAGCTTTCAGTAAGCTCCTACACTAGCCTGCCCAAATTCAGACAGGTAAAGATTCTTGAACTCGCATAAAAGAACGCTGACAGCTGAGAGGTATGGAGATCACAATAGATGTGAAGTATTTTATAACATGTACCACATGGCCTACAACTGCAGCACAGTGCACATGAGGGTATGAAGAGCACATCATCTGCTGTGCTTCATCACCATCAGAGACAGCGTATGCTGTCAGCAAGCACTGCACCACCCATCCCTGGCATGGTCAGGATGGTGTCGTGACTGTTACTACTACTGATAAATCAGGCAATTCTCTTTAAAGAATAGTAAACATTTGGAGAATAAAGATGTACAGAGACTAAGCTAGTGAGGAGAAGACGGTTTGTACAGTTCCCTTTGAGGAAAGGGTAACTTGGTGCTAACCAAGACAACTACACATTACCCATCTTTGAGTTAAGTAATATTTTCACCCTGGCCTTAGTTACCTGCAGAGGAGTTGTGTGCACACATACACAGCTTGTTCTACACCGCTTCATTCAGAGATGCTGCCTTCCAGCAGAAGACTATTCGTTAGCATAGGCACGGACAGTGCAAAGGAAGGTGTCTGAAGTAATAACTTTGGACTATTTGATGGCCATTGGCAGCAGAGGGTGGCAGCAGATTGAAGCAGACTAGAGCTATCACTGACCTCGGCAGAGGACACCAGATTTTAAACGGTAATACAAGGTAGAAGACAGCCAGAGACCACCCACTGGGCAAGTAAATCCTTGTGCTATTAGTTAAAGCATAAAATCAGCCCACAGCATCTGCTAGGGAAAAAGATGAGCCAAGATGGGGTGAAGGCAGTAAATAAGGGAAGGGTCCTTTCTGATCCTTCTGCCTCACTCAGCGTGCCTGGAAAATTAAATCAGGTTTGTAATTCTGGCTTGGCTATTCACAGGTCAGACAGGATTGCTTCTTACACAGAGGGCAGGGAGGGGAGGAACAGCTTTCCTTCCAGACAGTTAAGCTACCAGGCAAAAAGGCTGAGATGATACATCCAGTTACCTCAAGCCATGAGGTATGCTCCCCACAAACTAAAAATCATTCTTTTGGTTTCAAAATCCATGTGTGCTCTGCCGTGTCAAGCAGTTCCTCCTCCCCACTCTCCTGTTCTGGTATCTGAGACACACTGAAAACATCCAGGTGGAACGACCTGTCTAGTAAGTCTGTTCCCCGTGTCATATCAACTACAAGTGGATTATGTCCTTTTATCAAACACACAGAGTGAGCTTTGGAGAGAGATACGCAATTTGTGAGCAGTTATCAGGAAATGTAAATCATTAACAATCTGCAGCAGTTTACTTAATTCAGAGATGACCCAGCTACTGAGCAGCTGGAGGGGAGGCAGCACAAATGGAGGACACTATTTTAATAATTTACTTCGCTGTCAGTGGCCAGTAACAGTTTTTACAACCAATTTTTATTCCAGTTGGAGGGTAGGAGGGAGAAGAGATGAGACAGAGCTGTCCTGTGGACAGGAGCTGGTCCGAAAACAGATCAGCTGGACAGCTTGCTCTAAATAACACCAGTGAACAGGAACAAGTAAGTTGACAAGAAAGACCCAGAACAGTTATGACCTTGAACAATGCTGTGAACAAATGGATTGCTTTGGAAATACACACAAATTTTCATCGTCTGCACTGCACAGCAGAAATAAATGCCAGCTAACAAAGGCTCTTAGAAATGCAACAACCAGATCATTTCACAAATGCATCTTTCCTCCCCTCCGGCACTGCAGCTTTAAAATACTTGCTTCATTCACATAAGTCTAAAAGATCAAGGTTTGCCTTCGCTTTTCCCACTCAAGGGGAATTGACAGAGCATTTAATGGTTTTGTTTGATCAATTTTGGAAAGGAAAATATTTCTGTAGAAGGAAAGCTCATCGTATGGCAGCCCCATGTTAATTAGAAGCCACTGGATGCTGAGGATCCACACTAAGGATCTATGTCCTAGCTTTTCCCAGTGGTCAACCAGTAACCCTTACTTAAGACGTAGGAACTCAAGACAGTCCAGTAGCCTACTTCCAAATCATGTACTTGAAAGCTTAGAGACATTTTTCTGTACTCGCATCAGTTATCCAAGTCATCCCACACTGTCTGCTCCTCTGGCATCCTTCATTCTCATGTATTTTTCAACCACACTATTTCTCTCCCCAGAGTTTTGGCTCCAGCACTCAGGTTCAGCAAGAGCTGACAGTGATTTACAAGTCCTGCTAGACTTGGCCTTTTAGAAATACTCACGCTATTGGCAAGAACATAAGCTTCAGATGTGTGTGGGGGAAAGGTGCAAATACTCCTACCACATCCCAGTCCTTCTGTTTTCAGAAACACTCATTAACCAGCAGGTACTGGACTACCAAGGTCACATCTCCTTAGCAGCAGCAAGCCTTCAGCATTTGTAAATCCCCAAGCAAATGCATAGGTAGCCCACATACCTGGTTAGGCAGCCGTTTTCCACTTCCTCACCAAGTCAATTGTGGCTTTGAAGCAGTGAGGCAGAAGCAAATACTGCCATTCTCTCCACCTCACTGCAAAGGAAATGATCTCTTCCCATTTGATTTCCATTTCTCTATTGCTTGTAGCATCCCAGCCCACTCCCTGTTACCTGAGAGGCATCACACATTCACTATCTCTCAATTACTCAAAATAATTGAATGCATTTTAATAATACTAAAACAGCTTAAAAAAATCCAGTAATAAACTGGGAATTACTATGGACTGCTTCTAGGAAAGGAGATGCTGGAACACGGAAGGATACAGCCAGTACTTCAGGTTTTCAGAAGGCAACATCTGGCAGGTAAGAACAGCTAAACACACCAAACACCTTTTACATCACCAATGCACGAGGTGTTTTTTTCCAGATTTCTAGTGCCAGCATTTTTCCTGATCCAAGCTGCCCCGTTTTGCTTTCAGATCAGATGACTGTTGGATATTGGTATTTACCAGCATTCAGCATTAGCAAGGATGTATGGTTCCTGAGTTCATGCAGGAAGGAGACAGCCTGCCTTTTCTGAATTCCAATTTGATAACAGGGAGTCACTGGAAGAATTAATAAACAGGAAGGTGAGGAAAGGAGTGTGAATTGAGAGGAGTTGTGTTAGAGATAAAACATGAATGGGAAGACTAATCAGTAGGGAATGGGTTATAAAATACAAAGGATACAAAGCCTGTAGTAAGGAATGGCAGCGAGCATCTGGTTCAGGAGGCCACAGACAAGGAAACTGAAACAGCACAGTGTTTGGGTAATAACAACAGGCAACAGACTGAAGACAAACCATTCCAACCTCAAGACTCACCCTGCACCCCGGTTTACTGTGGTATCAAGGTGGCTTTGAGCACAAGCTCACTAGAAGGAAGGGAGAAGACCAGCTCCACACTTTGCATTTATGAAGCAACCTCCTGGTGACAGACACAGTAAGGAAAACCCTTCCAGCTGCACTCCCCAATTTCCCTGCATGTAACCTCCAAATATGGAACACAGAAAGTATTTCTCTCATTAAGGCTTTTCCAGAGAGCACATTTTGCACTTGCCTCAGTACCTCACAGACAGGAACTTCTTGCTCTGTTACTTGGGACACTAAATCCATTAGGCTGCATCAGTTTTCTCTTAACAGGCAGGATTTAATTTTATTTTTAAAATTTTTTTTTTTTTTCATTGAAGATGAACAAAGGCTCATTATCTATCACTGCAAAATAAGCATAGAGGAAAATACACGATAGTTTGAAAAAAGAAGCCATGACCAACACAGACTATCTGAATTCAATTTCAAGTGATCTTTTCCCAGCTGCATACTGCAAAATTTGTGCTTGGGAAAAGAAAATATTCCCATGGTACATCTTTTCAGAGAGGGTAAAAGCTCCACTTCAGTTGGCTTCTTCTGCAGCACTTATGGAAAGTTTCAACTCTCAGCATTGGCTCTTAGCAAGTTCCAACTCTTGTTTCTCCCCATCTTGAGTCATTACTACTGGGTCTCAAGAATGAAACATTTTTCTGTTGATAGCAGCTTAGCTTTTGAATACACACATGGAATCAAACTCGGTCCTGTTCAGGAAATATTTACAAAATAGGAATATTAGTAAAAAATAAGAGCCATGTGTTTGAGATGCTTCTAAATCAATCCCAGACAGGTAGAGAAAACAGTGCTATGGCTCCACAAGAGAACTTAAGGACAGTGACACCTTAAACCTGCTGCTGTTTGGTAAGTGCACAATTCTAGGAGTACTGCTCTCACTAAAGACATAGGTAGGGAAAAATGGGGACTCCCATTAAGCATGGCAGTTCAAGTCAATCAACATAAAATGCCAAAAAGATCTGCACTATCTCACATCCTCCTCAGCCCCAGACACACTCTTGCAATCCCAGCTTAGACTGTGTAAGCATCTGGATCTCAAACTGTCGCCTCATGACACCCTTAGCTGTAAAAGGACTCAATCAGGAGGACAAAGCAGATTATAAAATCTCCTGAGCACGCAGGAATTGACACCCCTCTCCTCAGGATCTCATTTCAAACATGAGTCCGGGGGTAAGATAGTAAATAAAGAGTTGATGCTAGGTGCCCTGACAGGATGGACATTAATCTGGCCGTTTTGTCCCCAAGAGACTCAGAAGTCACGTGTAGCTGCTTAATTCTTACAACAGCAACAGTGGCGAGCTGCTCACCACTATACCAACTTATCAAAGATCTAGCAGTTATATTTTTACATAGCATCAAGACTGGGTATGCACCAACTGAACAAGAAATAAACTTCTCTGCAAGGCGGAATGGATCATCACACGTTCTCCCTGTTCTCTCCCTCTACAAAGACATTTCTCATTTTAACTTTCAACTTCAGCAATTGCAGATTTTCCCCAATTGCCTAATTTTTTTGAATAACACATACTCATAACATATTGCTAAATGGCAACACCAGTGTCACACTGATCTGTGATTTCAGGAGACAATATAAATTTAGTTATGTAGGAGGAAAGGGAGCCAAGTTAGACATCTTGTTCTGTTTATTTGATGTTACTTCTGCTTAATTGATAGCTACTCATAATTTAAGTTCATTTGACTCCAAATGTGTTCCTGTGTCTTAGTATCTGGTTAAAATTGCTGTTTCCATAAGATTTTATGCAACGGAGACCAAGCAGAATTGTTATTTGCACCCAGAGTAAGAAAGTGCAGTCTTGAGGTACAGCAAAAGCAGCAGATTTTGTTTTACTGTTGTAAAACCCTTATGTCCTGGATATTCAAGGTACACATGATTGCAAGGAAAGTTTGTCTCTTTCTGATCCTGTGATCTTGGGCCTTAAAAAGGCAATCGTAATCTTATAACATAGGGCTGGGATACAATAATCTGATGCAATTTCCTCAGTATCAGAGGACTTGTATGAGAGGGTAATTTCAGACCAACCACCCTGAGAACAGTTAAATGTAAGTGATAGTAAAAACTGAATAAGAAACTTTTCATAAAAAAGGAATAAACACAAAAGACTCCTACACCAAGGCACCCCGTGGAAGAAACCCAAACAAGGTTATATAAATTGCCTGACAATCCAGAAGGGAATGATAATGTGCCGTGAAAGATGGGTAAAGCCCAACACTCCTCACCACTGGAAAGCCTGGCTCCAACGCACAAACCCCAGCTTAACTTGGGCCAAAGACAACTGACGCAGAGTGGGACCACGTCAAAGAGTGTCAGAACAACAATGTTACATCCAACAAGTCTTTCTGACTCCATCTCTGCCCCATGCCAATTACCATGGCAGTGATAGTTAAGGGACACCTATCATCCAGCCTTCTGCCTACTGCTGCAGCTGTAGGTGCTCTCCTCCAGCAACGCAAGTATCAGCTGCGCTTCTCAAGCAGTTGCCTGATCCTGCTCATGGTGAGGCCAGCAGCAGAACTGTCAAATGACACTGGAACATGCTGAAACCAGCTGTCATAATTTTTTAGGGTTTGTTTATATATTGAAGCAAAAACGAATTACTACTTCTTACTCATGGGAGATACATCAGTGTCCCCACATCAGTGGGTAAAGAGAGAGGAAAGAAAAATGTATGGGACTGAAATAAATATTGAAGCCTTAGTTACATGAAAAGATGTGCAGGTGGAAAACAACGCTTGGAGTAAGGTCTGTGGTGACTAAGCCCAACATATTTCAAGTATTTTAGGGATTGAAAGGAGCAGAAATGTCGTTTTTATGGCTGAAGGTGTTTTCAAAGATGAAAAGATGAGATAAAAAGCCTCCCCGCAGAGGGTCTTTGGACTTCCTTGATCTTCTCTAAGCTTTGCTCTACGTTTGGATCACCCCAGTGAAGAATTCTCTCTTCACCTTATAACATACAACTGTATTTCTGAAACTGTGTTTCAGAGGGGTAGATCATTAGTGGCTTGGATTTCAAAACTGGTCATTACCACAGCTTAGTACTGTTCTAGGAGTTCAAAAAATACAGAACCAAAGCTTTCATTTGGCTTGAAACAGTGGAGGGACTGTCACACTTATCAGAACTGGAGCTTGGGCTCTTCTACGTGCAGCCTGTGAAGCAGCCCCAGTGCAGCTGCAATGACATCGAGCCCACTGGCAGGATGCCATGCTGGGATGGTGTAAGCAGGGAGTGAGCTGGCATGTAAAGAGGCATTCACATCCTGTCTCCTAGACCTACAGGACCTGATGAAGTAATGCTTTGACCAAACCAGTCAAAGATACTTCCCGGGGTGTCAGCAGCAAAGGTTTGTGGAGACAAATTATCTTGACGGCTGTTGAGGAATGCGAGGATATATACTCACACAGGTTACAGGTCCAATGCTTGGACACTCAGTGCTGCAACAAGTGAACCCAGGTGTCTGATCAGAGGATTTGTCTACAGAGGCCACGAGTGCCAGCTCAGTGCTCCAGCTAGGTTCCAGCTCTGGCTGCAGCCTCATGGGTCGTTGGCTGATGTTACACAGAGGAATTTGGCAGCACATGCACTTCTGCTCAGTGCTGCAGCCCCCAGAGACCTGCCCTCCCCTGGACATCTGGTTGAAGTTAGTCTTAAGAATCTCATACTATTTTTAGTCTCAAATTCAGGCTTTTTAACCTTATTGTTATAGATCCCAAACCAGCAAAAACATTTACAGGCAGACCAGTTTTAAGGGCTGTGTCTTGTTTAAACCACAGCTTACTTTGCTGTTGTTTTGAATTTATTTATTTATTCTTTTAAATCACAGAAGCAATTTCCTGTAGGCAATCTGACATCCCACCACCAGGGACGGCCATATGATGTGGGTTCCCCAGAGATGTGAAACACACCTAGATTAAATAAATAACACAGGCCTGAGACCAGTCTCTGGCAGTGGGGCCACCTGGCACAGAAACCAGCATCTGCATCCAAGCACTGTACTGGGAACGGTCCCTGGTTCAAGCTGACTCACGAATCCCGCCTGGGGACTGTTTAACACTGCATGAATTGGCTCATGGCAAGAACAGTGCCTGGTACCAACAGCCCTATGACACAGCTAGCCAGATCCCTGTGCTTGAAAACATACTCTGGCGCTATTTAATTTATTAGAAATACAGTCGTTGGAGCAACAGGCCCTGGGTTCAGCTGTATGGTTCTCCCAGCTGGTTCACGCAGTCATTGGAAAGAGGAAACGATATTGGCCCTGCCAAAGTCTGCCCTGCATATACCACCCTGTGCAGCGCTGGGCTTGTTCAGAAGACTTGGAAAGGCAGGACAACGAGGGGTTTGCCGTCTCTGCTCACAAGAGCTCTCCTTTCTTATTCCATTGTACACCACAATAATATCTCAGGGTCCTCTCTCTTTTCCCCACTTGCCTTTCTTCATTTTTATGAGCCTGAGATCAGTATAACGGTATTGGCCAGTGACGGAATACACAGCAGTTTCTGGCTTAGAGTCATCATACACAGCAATAAAGAGACATCAAACTCAAAACAAAAAGACGACCATTGCCAGCGTAACGCTTCAGACCATCGCAACGGCTGGCTTGCAGATTTGCCTGCCTGCAAACACTGTCATTCCTTTCTGGAAAAATACCATTGAGTCTGAGGTGTCAACACATGCCCGCACACACCGCTTTTCGAAACCACCGCTTGCACTTTTTAATCCACATGCAAAACACTTCAACACAGATCGCTAAGCAATTACCCACGGCATTTGCTTTTGCCACAGCCGGAATTTTTTGTCCAAATGGTTGCTTATTTATTTCTCCCATATCACTATGTATATAAAACGCAGGCTTACATAGCTAATAGTCCAGGTTTTGTGCTTAAGAGCTGAATAACAATTAAACTTATTTCTAAAAGAATCTGGCTCTCTAAACCATGTAAAAATGCCTGTTCATGTCAAAAAGTGCAAGTGAACACAAGCTCAGTTTTAGAGTAAAGGAAACACCTTTGCCCTAAAGACCCTGACAGAGGCAGAACAAGCCATTTATTAGGTTTCTCCATGCTTCCTGCTGGCTACCTCACCATATGCACTCCTTGGGCCACTCATTCAGATGTGTTCACACCTCATAAAAAGCAGACAACAATGTTCATTCCTTATTCCTCGGAGAAGAAAGGAGAAGAAAGGAGAAGAAAGGAGAAGAAAGGAGAAGAAAGGAGAAGAAAGGAGAAGAAAGGAGAAG
>WTSP01018877.1:0-11660 GCA_025331215.1 Actenoides lindsayi | reverse complement strand
TTTGTTAAAAAACTTTTAAATATTTGTTTGTGAAATTTTTTTTCTTTTTTTTTTTTCCTTTTTTTTTTTTTTAAAGTTTAAATTTAGACTTCGGCAGACACACACACTCACACGGGCTCGGAGAGTAAAAAACCCAGCAGCAAAGCCCTCCTGGGAGCGGTGGGGAGCCTGTGGGCAGGGCTGCCCGTCCCTCACCCCGGCAGGGTGCGGGGTGGCTCTCGGGTGACTCCCCCCTGGCTCTGGCAGCCTCTTCCCATAGGAACTCCCAGCAGGGGAAGGGCCTCGCTCCTGGCAGGATGGGAAGAGGGGAAGGAGGCAGCACCGTAGCTCCTCAGAGCTGGTAAAACCCCAAAGGGATGGGGATGAGCTAAAAATGACAGTTGGGATTTGGGGAGGAATGGGGAGGACACATCTGCTCTGGACTCCCTTAGCGGCTCCAGAGCACCCTGAGGTGGGAAAGGGGCACCAGGAGAGAGGGGAAGGAAGGGGAAGAGATTGCCAGGGCCAGAGCCACCCTGCCTGGGGTTCCAGGCCCCAGCTCCCTCACCCCAGCTGCCGGCCTTTCAGTCACGACAATGACAAAGGGACAACTCCCCCAGCGCGAGCAGCCACGCAGTGATGCTACTGTCAACACCCAATTAGCCAGGACGTGTCCCCCGTAACGGGACCAACATCCCCCTAAAAAAGAAACTCCAAACAGCAAATCCGGCATAACCAACATGCCGCCACGCACACGGTTCAGTTCTTCCTCCAAGCTCGGTTCAATGAGCACACTGAAATGGGAGCACAAACAAAGCAGGACAGGTTGGGGGGGCGGGGTTTACACGAGCAGGGCTGGGGTAGCCCACAGCCTGGTGGGGAGCAGCGAGGCCTGGAGGTTGGCTCGGCATCAGGGAGAGGGGTCCAGGGATCCCCATCCCCACCCTGCACCTCCAGCCAAGGTCCCTGGCTACGGCACGTCCTCGGCTGGAGGTCTGACGGGAGAGGAAGTCACAGTGAGGCGGGGGGGAGGCAGGGGGTGGGTGTCACCCAGCCAGGTCCCGCGTCACCGAGATGCCCACACCAGGCTGACACTAAGCCCAGCTCGTGTTTTGCGGGGAGAGCAGCAAAGCGGAGCCCTCCGGGGGGAGCGCGTTCACCAGGCCACGGCACGAAACGAGGGGTGGAAAGGTTTCAGGACCTGGTGAAGACGACATCCCTCAGCAGCCTGGGAGTGCAGCATGGCTCCGGCCGGGCTCCGAGCGGGGCCAGGGGCTGACTGGCGAGGGGCTGAGGAGGAGGGCATGGGAACAGCTAGAAGAAGCAAACAGGAGGGAAAAAATTTACACATTATGTAACATGGCAAAATAAAAACGAGGGAGGAAACGCTGCAGATATGTACAGAGGTTCATCCAGCCTTGGCTGTGGAACCGTTCAAGTAAGAAGAGTTTGGTTTATCCCGTCCCACCCCGGTTGCTGGCACCCAGCACGGTCCCCGGCTGGCACCAGACACGGGGGACCTGGCCCCATCACCATTGGTCCCACCACGGGGACCGCTCCAGAGCGGAGTGGAGCCCCCCAGGCGAGGGCAGGGGCTCCCGGCGCAGGCCGGCGGCAGGGGCCTGGCGGCACCCCAGGTTACTTTTTGCGGGTGTGTTGTCTCCGTGCCTGCAGCCGCTGGCGAGCGCCCGTCTTGGATCCTGACCCGATGGAAAAGGTCGGAGTGGATGAACCTGGAAGCAGAAAGGTTGCTCAGGCCTCTGCAGCTTCACTCCCAGCTGGCACCGGCGGTAACCCCAGCCTGGGGGGGGGAATGGAAGGTTGTGCATCCCCCACAGCTCAGCAGGAACCACCCAAGCTGGCTCCCAGAGCACAGCCCGACCCTTCTGCTATCCCCAGCCTGGGGAGACATCACGACCCGTCAGCTCCCCGAAGCCAAAGCACCACTCCCCTTTCCTTACCGAAGGAAGGGCCGACTCCTCCGAAGCCCGAGGCCGGGGTGCTGGGCGTCCCGAAGGAAAGGCTGCTGCCGCCGCTCCCCGCTGCTCCCGGGACGGGCGTGCTCTGCCCGAAGGTGGGTGCAGGAGTTGCTGGAAAGCAATGTGCCACTGTGAGCTGGGGTAGGAAAAGGAGCCAGAGCCCAGCCCTGGTCTTCAGGAGCCAGAGGCACCCGCAGGAGGCACAGATCTCCCTTTCAGGGGCTGAAGCACCAGTCCCCAGGACCAGCCTCTTCACCCAAGAAGCCCTTTTAATGCCAGAAGTTGTGTTTTCACGGGAACCCCTGGGCTCTCCTGCCAGCAGGGCAGCACAGGAGAATTTGAAGGTCAGGGAAGAACAAAAGCCTCTTTCTAGATCAAGTAGTTGCTCAGCATGTGGGTTTCAGCCCTGTGGGAGGCGAGAGCGCCCAACAAGGATGGCAAGCGGGAGGGAAAACCTCAGAGAGAGTGAGCAAGAAGCGACTGCACTCACTGTCTAGCAATGGTTCTACTTGCCAAGAAGCTCCAGATTAAGCACTGGCAAGACCTAGGCTTCTGCCAGGCACCTGGCTGGGCTCAGGTCTGGAGCTGGGGCATTCAGAGGGGCCAAGGAGCAGAACTCAAGGGCTGGGGACCTGGACAGCGAGTGCCAGAAGCACCTTCCCTTCATCTGGCAGAATAAGAACCAGCCCCTCTAGGGCTGCTGAGCCCAAGGAGCTCAGAGAGGTTGTGGAGTCTCCTCTGGAGAGATTCCCAACCTGCCTGGACACTGTGCTGCTGGGCCCCCTGCTCTGGGTGACCCTGCTGGACGGAGCAGGGGAGTGGGCACCAGATCATCTCCAGAGGGCCCTTCCAACCCCCCCCACGCTGGGATTCTGTCTGGCAGGAAAACTGCTGCCCAAATGTAGCCCTTCCCTTCACCCCCCCGAGGGGGCCCGTGGGACCTGACTCACCTCCAAAGGCAGGCTTGTTGCTGGGCGTGCTGGGCACGGTGAAGGCGAAGGGCGTGCTCTGGTTCTGCACGCCCAGCGTGCTCTGCGCCAGGGAGGAGCCGAACGGCGTCGCCGCCGGAGCCGTCCCGCTCTGCCCGGCCCCAAAGCTGAAGGCCCCGGCGGGAGAGGCGCTGCCGAGGGCGGGGGTGCCGAGCCCGAAGGCACCGGCGGCGGGACCCGGCTGGGCGGTGGGCCCGAAGGTGAAAGAAGCCTGGGTGGTGCCGAAGGTGGCGGTGCCGGTGCTGCTGCTCGTGGTCTGGGTGGTGGAACCGAAGCTGGCGGTGGTGGAGGTGGCCGTCCCGAAAGAGAAGACCGACGTGGTGGTTCCAAAGGGGGCCTGGGTGCTGCCGGTACCGAAGGAGCCCTGAGCGCCGGTCGTGCCAAAGGCTGGCTGAGCGCCGCTGCCGAACGCCGGCTGAGCAGCGGGCTGGGCCGTGGGGGCTCCAAAACTGAACGGGGGGCCAAAGGTGACGGGGCCGGCAGCGGGTTTGCTGGCGGGCGGCTGGCTCTCGGCGGCGCCGGAGCTGAAGGCCGGCTGGCTCGCCGCGCCCGGGTACGGCGGCGGCGGCTTCGCGCTCGTGCTGAAAGAACTGCCAAAAGCTGAAATGGAGCTGCCGAACGTCAGCGTCGCTTGACTGGTGGTGGCTGGGGTGGAAGTTGTCAGCGTGGTGGCCCCAAATATGTTAAAGCCCGCAGTGGTGGTAGGAGCCATCGAACTTGAAGGCGCTTGGCCGAAGGCAGGGCCTCCTGGGACACTGGTGGTGGCTGTGACTGTGGCTTGAGGTGGCTTTCCAAACTGGAACACAGATCCTGGGGTGGCAAAGCTGCTTTCTGTGGTGGAGGCTGAGCTGGCCGGGCTCCTAAACAGGAAGGGCTGCGACACGCTGGTGGTTGTGGTGACAGCCAGGCTGGTGGTGGGGCCGGTGGAGGCGGGCGGGTTGAGTCCGAAACTGAAGACAGGTTTAATGGTGGCATCTGTGGAGGAACTCTGCGTGGCAGCAGTCGTAGCGGCGGTGGTGAAGATGATGTTGGGGAGACCTGTGAATCCTGCCAGGGTGGTCGTGGAAGCTGCTGGCTGATCTGCGGCCGAGGCTGGCTGTGACGTTGGCTTGAAGGCGAAAGGAGAGACCTTCGCTGGAGATGAAGCTGTGGTGACGCTACCAAAGATCGGCTTGAACATGGTGGTGGTGGAGGGTGTGGAGGAAGGGCCTGAGCTGGCAGGCACGGTGACGGCGGCAGAGACGACAGCCGCGCAGGGAGCCGCGCTCTCGCTTTTCGGCAACGCGCCGAAGATGGGTTTGAAGACAGGGGTCGTGGTGGTCACGGCAGCGGCCGTGGTTGTCGCCTGCTGGCTGGCGGGAGGGGTGTTCGGCGTCCCGAAAAGGATGCTTGGCTTCGGGAAGGAGGGAGGCTTGCTGGGGGTCTGGCCCGGCTCCGTGAACGTAGGAGGTGCCAGGCTGCTGGGGGTCTGTGCCCCCAAGGCAGGGGGGGCCACAGGGGCTGGCGTGTTCAGCACAGGCACAGGTATAGGTACAGGCTTGGTGTCTGCAGAGGTGGCAGGCGGAGAACTCGACTCCAGCGACACAGCAGGGGCGGGCGGCTGCGCAGCTGACACAGGCGGCTGGGATGCTACTGCAGCTCCAGCGGAGTCTGGAAAAGAGAGAGATGACTTAGGGACAAGGGGTCACCTCCAGCCAGCCAGCTCCTCTGCCCAGCACCCACCCTGCTGCTGCAAAGGCTCCCAGAGCAGTATCCGCTGGTACAGACAGACCCAGACCACAGCCCTCAACAGGGCCAGGGGCTTGGTGTCCCCAGAATGTCTCCCTCGAGACCCCTCTGCCAGCTCTGCTTCCAGCAGAGCATTTGAACAGGGAGTTCTGCCAACACAGAGCTTGCTCTCTCCCTCCACGCCTGCTTTGCTCTGCTAAAGCCTCACTCTGCTGACCCTCCTCCTCCTCCTCCTCCTCTTCCTCACCTGCTGGCACAGGCATGGCCTGGCTGCTCTGCACCTTCTTCAGGCTCTCCAGGAACGAGCTAGTGCTGGCAAGGGCAGGAGTTGTTGAGGCAGGCACAGGCCCCGGAGAGGTCACGGTGAACGCCAGTGGCCTGGACACGGGCGTAGTCTCCACAGTGGTGCTGGGAATCGCATCTACTGGGAAGGAGCGAGAAATCAAGGCCTGCAACTCACTGCAGGGGATTAACTCCCTTAGCACAGCTTCCCCCACGAGTAGGGATGCTGCATGAATACCCCACAGCTCCAGCCCTGGGGTACCTCACCCTGAGTCTGAAGACACAAGGAGCATCCCCAGACCCAGGAGCTTCCCCAGCCTGTGCTACACAGACACCCCACTGCCCGGCCAGCCCCTGGTTTTCTATGTCCTGCCGTCCCCTCCACGTTCCCAGTCCGCTCTTACCAGCCTTATCCTCCAAGACTTTGTTGAACCACTGAAACGCTGCCTTCTTCTCGGCGTCCAGGTCCTCCGCCGTGATGGAGTAGCCCAGCTGAGGCGGCGGGGGCTGCCAAGAGAGAGCAGCAGCTTAGCTCCTTCTCAGGGAAGCCGGCAGAGCCTCTCTGAACGTGTTGGTGAAGGTTGGCCGTCGCAAGACCCGTGAAGCAGGTGGTTCTGCCACAGCACGCTACCGCGGAGCTCCGATCCCCACTGATTTTGGCCCCCGGCTTGGCGCTGAGGGCACGGCAGGCCTTCCCCAGGCCATTACCTGGTCCGGCAGCAGGCAGCACAATCACGCACAGCCCACCAGACACTGGGGCTGGGGATAGCGTCACTTCCCACTCGGCCAAGGACGGGGCCTCCTTCCTGAGGGCAGGCAGGTCAGTCTCCCCCCAGCCCTGCAGAAATTGCAGTGAGCACATTCTATCGCCAGAGGAGGGCAAAAGGGGCTGCGAGACAGCGACGTACCAGCGCCAGCTGGTCCCCCCGGCAGGACGACAGCAGCTGGATCTTCCGCTTGCGCTTCCCGCTGCTCCCCGACGCCGATGGCGGGCTCAGCGAGTTCTTCTTCTTCCGCACCGGTGTCTCCACCGCTATAGAAGGAGACAAGTCAGGAGCAGCTCCAGGTAGAGGTGGTGTTTGGCTCGTACCAATGGGGTTGTCCCTTCTGACTCCTCTCTGGATGACCCATCTCAGAGGGCAGAGCCAGGAGCACGGCTTTAAGCCGAGGACAAGGTTGCTATGCCCTGGAAGAGCAGCTGGCCGTGACATGTCCCAAGGAACAAAGTCTGTTACAAGGGCCTGGTGGGGCTCGGCAGGGCAACGGCCCTTTCCCACCTCAACAGATGGTCTCTGCACCCTGCCCACCACAGAGCAGGCAAACTGGTTGAGCCACATCTAGTGGCGAGCCACGGGGCCCTGTCTGTGATGGGAACAGAGGATGTCCTCTCCATTTTAGCTTGAGGAAGTGTTGGAATAAGCTCAGCCTGGAATCTGGGCAGGGTGCCACCTACACCACAGCAGGTCTGCCCCAAGGTTGACACTTGGACACACACTGGCTCAGGAGCTGGCGCTCCCCCTTGCAAAGCCAGCTCCCAAGGGACCTGTGAGCACACTGACGCTGTCAGCACCTCCTCCTTATCATCACCTGCAAATCCCTCCAGGGCAGTCACAGAGGCCACCAGAATTGCCACTGCCTTGGGACCAGCATGTTCCTACTTTCCAGGGGACATCTCAAGCCGGACCCACTCGCAGACCTCAGCCACCTCCTGTCCTGCCGCTTGCTCGCACCGCTGGCCCCTCCAAGCCGGGCACAGAGCTGGGCCCACCTGCGCTCACCTTTCTCTGTCTGCAGCTCCTTGTCCGGTTTCACTGGCGTGGAAGTGTTGGAGCGATGCGGCTCCTCTTCCCTGTGCAAACAGGAGAGAGACAGTTAGAGTCAACCCCAGGCTTAGCCCCATCCCCAGGTCCCAAATGGGAGCCACTGCCTCTCACAGGTCCCTGGTTCGGACCCACCCTGTCACCAGGGCGGGCAGTTGTGTTGGTTTTAGTTCCAATATGAGGTCATGTCCTTCTCTGAGCCAGGACTGAGGAGAAAAAGGGCCTGTGCCATGAGGCAGGGGCTGTAACACAACCCTGCTGTAGCTCCTGTGAATTGATTTTGAGGAGATAGAAAAAATCAGGGCCTGTCTCTTCCCAACGTTTGGGCAACCAGTGACCCAGGCCATGGCAATGCCACAAGGCAACATCATCTGTGGCAACCTGAGCCCTTAAACCTATCACCCAGCCTGCAAGCAGGGCAGGGATGGTGCAGCTCAGCGCTGCGGCTGGGACCACAGCGTAAGAAGACATCAGGGACACCAATCAACACAACAGAAGGGTTTCTACACCAGTGGGTGACCCAGCAGCCATGTCTCAGAAGAAAGGGACCTGGACTGTCCCAGATGCAGTGGAGAGTGGGATTCTGGCACCAGTATAGGTGGGAAGGCAACTGCTCTCCTCCCAGCTGTCATCGATGAGCGGGCGCTCGCCGGGTGAGCGGAGTTACCTGGGTTTCTTGACAGGCCACTCGGGTGTCTGGGAGCGGGAGGATGCTGGGCTGGACAATGGGGACACACTCACACCGCTTCTCTTCCACAGCTGGAACGCAGAGGGAGACCATCAGTAACTCAGTAGGGGGCTGGCAGGCAGGGAGCACAGCCTCCCCATCTCCCAGGGCCATGGCCAACGAGCCCAGAGCCTCTCGCTTCAACACCGCTTCATGTCATAGAATCACAGACTGGTTTGGGTGGGAAGGGACCTTTAAAGCTCATCTGGTCCAACCTCCCTGCACTGAGCAGGGACATCTGCAACTCGAGCAGGTTGCTCAGAGCCCTGGCCAACCTCACCTGGGATGGTGCCAGGGATGGGACAGCGACCACCTCTCTGGGCAACCTGGGCCAGGGTCTAACCGCCCTCACTGTGAAATATTCCTTCCTTCTCTCCAATTTAAATCTCTCTCTCTCAGTTTAAAACCATCAACACTTATCTTGTTTCAACAGGTCCTGCTAAAAAGTCTGTCCCCATCAATGTTCATGGAGTGCAACGTCTGGCCATTCCAAACTGGATCGACTCTGGGAGCAAGCGGCCTCCAGGCTCATTACAGCCTGGCTGGGAGGACAGGGAGGAAGGATGCTGCTGGTTCTTGCCTTTGTGCGGCGCAAAGGCTGCCCCAGATACCTGCTCTGGCATGAGCTGGCCACCTCCTCCCCAGGATCTCAGAGCACACAGATCCTACCTCAGATTTCAGAGCTGTCCCAGCCAGAGGAAACCTCTCCCTACCAATGTATCCTGGAGGAAACCTCTCCCCACATAGAAGGCAGAGCTCTATTAGCCATGGCTGTGTCCCACCGTCACATCTGCAGGCCTGATGCAGGATGTAAGCACTGTTTTATTATAGCTCAGCAGCCACTGAGGGGACCTGGGCCAAAGTGGGAGCACACAGCTCCAATACTTGCTGAGTCCTGCTGTGGAGCAGCACAGAAAATTATTTCCCCTTTCACCTGGATCTATCCACCTTAGTGATCAAAATACCTTCTTGCCTTGGTTTAAAACTGCAGCAGGACAGCTCAACCTGGGGACTCTCCCAGCAGCGCGTGCTGCAGGACAAGCAATATCGTTGTCTGCTGCTGCTGCTGGCCCATCAGCTTGCCCAGCACTAGAGATCAAACCACCCAGCTGAGCTCTACTGGATCCTCCCCATAGGGAGGGCTGAGCCGCTCTGCACCGGGCACTGGGTGTTTTCTACCTGTGCAAGGCCCTGGCTGGAGCTGTAGGAGCTGGCGATGGCATTGCGGGCAGAGCTGGGGATCCCACTGGTGTAGGTGCTGTTGAGGGAGCTCGTGGAAGAGGTGCACGATCTCTTGTTGGAGCAGTCATCCGGGTAGTGTGAGACAAGGCTCCTCTTCAGAGAGCCAGGCCTAGAAGAGGTTAAATAAGATTTTATGAGCTCTCCACCACTCTGCCCAAAGTTCCTTTAAATGCCCCTGCTCTTGTTCACAGTGTGGGGCTTGGAAATAAGTGTCAGCAGTGGCACAGCCCTTATGGTCACCAGCCTGTGCTCAGGGTGACACACCAAAGGCACGGCCACAGCTTCTCTCGCTCTCCCCCAAAGCTGAGCTCTGCAAGCCAAAGCCAAGAACCTTTCCCAGAGCCTGCAGGATTTTGGACCACTACCCCCCCTTCCAGCTCACAGCGGTTGCTTTTGGCCCAATGGGCACCACTTACTTGGGTATGAGAGAGGTGGGGGCACCGTTGGCTACTAGTGGCTCAAATGCCGAGTGCCCACTTCCACTGCTGTCGTGGCGCCTGTGGGAGAGAGTGAAAAGCCTCTGGTAGCGTGGAGGCAGCAGAGACAGGGGCTACCCTCCCAGTCGGGGGAGTGGAACCCTTCAGGTGGGCTCAGCACTAGGAAAGCACAAACCTTGCTTTTCTCCTGCAACTCAACAGCCAGGACAGAATTTTTCCCCATCTGCATCCTGCTGCAGATTTTTTCTCTCCCTGATCCTGTCCTCACAGACCCTCACTCCAAGCTGCCTCCTGCCCAAGCACCAGCAGCTCCACCAGCTGCCTGCTGGGCAGAGTAGTTCTGATGGTACAAAAATCTTTGCTCAAATTCATTATCCTAAACCAAAATATTTCAGAGAGACTCAGCAGCTCATCTGCAGAACAAACCCGAGCTCTGAAACTTTTACCTCCAACCTCTTCCTAACCAGCACCCTGACTGTTCTGAACACCCCCTTCCCACAACGATACAGTGAAGACCTAAAGTCTGAAAGCTTTAAAGTGAACTCTGCTGCGAAGCAGAGCTGGAGGTGCATGATCAGCCCTGTCACTGGGTCCGAGAGCTTCCCTCCAGCTCCGAGCGCACTGACCCCACCGCACAGGCCACCCCGCGCTCTCCAGCTGACGCAGGTGCCTTTCCGCCCTCAAACGTCACGGGACTTTCTGCCCACAAGCATTCTTCATGCTGGCCAGACACTGCTGCCTTCAGAATTAGCTGTCCTGGCAGAGCTGTGTACTGGTGTGTTAAAAAAAATAGAAGGAATAAATAAATAATTGAAAAAAAAAAAAAGCCGATCTTGTCTGCACCCATCCTGTTGTTGTCCTGCTAGGGTCTCGTGGGGCTCAAGATTCACCAAGTTGAGCTAGGGGTTGAAAGGCAGAGGGAAATTCAGTGAGGGAGGCGAGGACGGGATGCACTGCGCAGCAGGAAGGCAGCTGGTGGCTCCCCGTGAACCGCTGCTCACCCCGCGCTGCTCTCGGGGCTGCTCCACACACGGGAGCTGCCCAAGCTGCTCCCCTCAGGTTTCTCAGTTCCCCTGGGCTTGAGCAGCACATGGGGGCAGAGAGGCATGAGGTGAACAGCTTCCATGTACACAAGTGGAAGGAAGAAAGAGAGGAGGCGAGGGAAGAGTGGCGAGGCAGAGCCGAGCCCAAGCAGTTAGAAAGGCTCCGGCAGACCCTGGCATCCTGGATTTACTCCATGTCCTTCCCAGAGTGCTGGCAAAGACACCACACCCTCATTTCTTGGAGTGGGAAATCGCTGACCTTGACTAACGAAAGCAGAAGATAATCTCTCTTGCTTACCCTCGTGTTTTTATCTCCTTTTGCTAGCTAGAGCGCGCAGAGGAAGCATGCAGGCCTTTTAAAGCGCGATGCTTCCACCTGGGGCTGTGAGACTTGGGGATCCCGTCTCTCCTGGCAGCCTGGGGCTGGCTGAAGGACAAAGGTGATAAACCTACGACAGATACCAGCGTTTCACACCAAGTTTCCCCCATTTGCAAACCTCGGTGATGAGAGAGGCCGCTTCCCTGATCCACATCCCAGCCTCTCCCAACCCGAGCAACAAAGGGGAACATGCTTGACCCACAAGCTTGCCCACACAAAAACCACGTCCCTTTGATCTCAAGGACAAAAAGAACTCTCGGAGGACTTTCTGACACAGCCCAGAGGGCCGGGTGATGGAGCGCGCTTCCTCTCCGCGGTTCAATTCCTATAGCACTTTTCCAACTCAGACCCTGGTCACACTGGACCTGGCTCGCTCTGGGACACATCCCATTTGTCACCACTGAAGCACCAGCCCCATTTACGACCTCATGGGCAGTGACTGGCGCTACTGGCTTATTACCTTCGCTTGCTCTCTTGATTGTTCCCAAATGTCTGGTCCTCCTCCTCCTCCTCCCCCCGATCCACAGCTCTCTTCCTGCTCTCCTTGATGGCATTCAGCACAGTCTCTTTTGCACAAGGGTCCTGGCTGCTGTTAGCCGGGAAGGCAATGAGGGAGTTCGGCTGCTCCAGGCTGTGAGGCAAAGCAAAACAAGGCAAGGAAGGCGTTAGGCAAACTGGGATTCCCAGTGCAGGATCCCCCAGCCCGGTGCCCGGGCTGCTCCCATGGAAGGCAGGAGAGGGCTCTCCCGTGCAGCTTCTCCCAGAGGTTCGGATTGCAAGATCCCAGCAACACAGCAATGCTCGGGAGCAGGATGCTATTCCCGGGGGACTGCTCCGGGCAGCACCCCCGGCTATGCGCCAGGGACCCCGTTTTCCCCATCTCAGCCCGGTCGTGCCCGCGCGTGAGGCGAGGCCGGAGCGGGCTCCGGCCCCAGCTCAGTCCGGTTGCTGGTCAGCTCCGGCCCCCGGTGCCGTACTCACGCTGGGGAGCGGGCCAGGCCGGGGGCCGGCCGGGGGATCCGCACGGTGACGGGGCTGCGGAGCGGGCCGCTCCG
>WTSP01018875.1:0-11828 GCA_025331215.1 Actenoides lindsayi | reverse complement strand
GCTGCCCAGGGCAGTGGTGGAGTCCCTGTGATCCCTGGAGGGGTTTCCAAGCCCTGGAGCTGTGGTGCTGAGGGACAGGGGTCAGCAGTGCCCTGGCACTGTTGGGTTGGCAGTTGGACTTTATGATCTTAAAGGTCTTTTCCAACCAAACCAATTCTATGGGTCTATAAACTCTGGCTGCTGCTCCCAGCCAAGCTCACAGAGACCCGAACAGCTCACACCACGGCTCTCACTCTGACGAGCCAAGTGCCAGGGCACATCCATCCATGGTGTGGCTCTGAGGTAGACGTTGGCTGACATCAGGCACATCCCACAGGTGACACTGATCTGGGGCAGGACCGAGAGGCGCCCAGACACCGCTACTCCGCAGCAAGGTCTCTCCCCACAGCCGCGCACCGTGCCCAGCGGCCACGGGCACTGCCGAAGGGCTGGGCCATCCCCCAGCTGTGCCCGCAGCCTCAGGGCTCGCTCCCAGCCTGGGCTGACCCCGCTCCGCAGCACCGGCAGCTTCCCCACCGTGACGCCCGGCTCGGGGACGGCTGCCCCGCTCTCCACCCGGGACACGCGCAACGGCTCCTGCCGAGCGAGAACGCTCTGCGAGGGGAGGAGAAGCGATGTGGAAATGGAAGATCATTACCATGATCTCCTTGGAAACATCCCATCGGAGCAAGTTTTTCTTCCTCCTCCTTCTCTCTCCCCATGTGCACGAATTCTGGCACCCCGTGCGTCACTTGGCATCGCCTCAGCACTGTGGGTCCAAAATGCAGGCGTCTGATTTCTAAAGCCATTGTCTAGGATGTGCTATTGAGCTGCAGAACATGGATGGTTTGGGATGGGAAACAGGCATCTCTCGCAATACAAAAAGAAGCTGGCAACCCCGATTGGATTTCTCTTTGAAGCTGTGGAGAATCTCAACCGAACCAAATTTGCTTTACTCCCACAAAGGGAAGGGGAATCTTAGCAACAAAACAAACCAGCACCTCTGCCCCCCGATCGCCACGATGAGCAGAGCGGGAGCGGCGCGAAGGGACCGCGGCTTCGCCCCGCTGCTCGCCGGGGCGGCGGGTCCTGGAGAGCGGCAAGGAAGCATCCTACACAGTACCGTGCTCCTCTTGGGCATGAGAGGCTGGAAAAGCTGCTCTGCAGATTTCCCCTGGATCCGGAGCGCTGGGTCTCTCTCCTCCTCCTCGCGTGCCGTGAGGTTCGGCGAGCGCTCGCGCAGCCCGCCCGAGGCAGGGAGGGTTTCAGGAACCCCGGGGCTTTCACCGCTTCGGGCACGGTGACTGTTTGCCGAGGAAATCACCCTGGAAAATTTATTACTTGCCGTTCGCTTTCGAAAGCGAGCAGGGGTGGGAAGCGCACAGCAGCGCAAACAGCAGCCGAGCGGAGCTTTAATCCTGCCCCCGGGTTACTGTACTTTCCCCACAACTAATAAGCTGGCCGAGGGAGGCGACCTCCACCGCACGCGAAGCTGCCACGCACGCTCTGCTGGCAGAGGGTTTCAGAGCGGCTCTAAAAGCCCGACCTCCGGGCCCTGCTCTGCACGGCCCCAAAAGCATCTCGCAGGCTCCAGGAGAAGATTGCCTCGCTCATCCCCCATGCTGCTTTATGAGCAGGGCTGTTCCCCTCCCCGTGCAGGAACCGGCCACATGTTCTCCATCTGGGAGCAGATGCCCCGTGAGCCAATAAGCTCGGCTTGGAAAAGTAACTGAAAAGAGCGCAGAATTTCCGAGGGCTCCACAGACCGCGGCCGGATGATGGATATTAGTGCTCCGGCAGCACCGGGACGCCGTTTGGCAGAGCCCAGCACAAGTACAGCTAAAAGGGTTCAGGGAAATGAAAATGAGATGACTGAAGGTGCTGCTGCCTGAGCGTCTGCCCTCTGCCAGATGTTCTTGCCTGTAAGGAAGGAGGGTCTCGGTCCGCTGCTGAATCAGCCCCCAAACCGCTGCTGCGCTCAGCCTGGAGTATCGAAGGACCCCAGCTCGGTCCCTCCCCCACCCCTGCAACGGCCGGGGGACATTCTGGCCTCGGAGGTGAAGCTGAGCAGCCGCTGTAGCTCTGCCGGGCTGTGCCGGCTCCCTCGCAGCTGCGCTGGCGGGGACAGCGGTGTGGTGGGGGCCATCACACACCCCCCCCCGTGCCCCGGCACCGGGCAAAGGCCCAGACAGAAAAGCACCACTGGGCAGGACCGAGGAGCGGGGGCCTGGGCTGTGTTCCGGGTGCTGCTGCTCCCCACGGGCCCAGGGCGCAGCCGGCTTTCGGGTGCATTCAGCCACTCGACAGCTGGAGACAGGCGGCCCAGACACTGACACATCCAGCCTCAAATCAACCTGGGGTGAGCCATCAAAATGGAATTTGCCAGAAGACAACGCGCTGATCTGTGAGCCCCCAGCTATGTACAGCCCGAGGCACAAAAGACTCAGGTCTGTGGCTGGGAGCCAGGCAAATGTCGGTGCTTCCTCTTGGCCCAGGATCACACAACACCACGATCTCCAGGCCGAGCAGGATTTTAACCCCATGCCAAGTCTACGAGCAAGTTATCCGGGAGAGAAACCACCACGTCCCATAGCCAGTGGGTCCCTTGTGCACTGGCACCTCTGTTCCTAGGACCCCTCATCATTGCCCATGCCAAGGTGCAAGGCACGGTCTGTCCAGGGTGACTCCGACCCCCTGGAAGGGCTTTTGTCACACCTTTAGATGGAAGTGGGGCCTGCAGGAGGCACAGGAGCACGGGGCACCCACCTTCCACAGTAGCTGGTGGCTGCTGGAGCAGCACCAGAGCCAAGCCCTCAGCCTGTCCCCCCTGACCCCCCACCCTGCTTGCCTTCAGCAGCGCCAAGCCCAGTGAAGCCCGGCTGCGGCATGAGGCCGACTCCTCGGGAATCAGCACGGGCCCCTCTGGACCCACGGCGTTTCCAGGACGCTGCCCGTCCACCTCCTCTGCTGGGATGGGGAGGAAACTAAGCTTCGTTATTCCCCTGGCTGTCGCTCAGCGTAGGGGAGCTTGGAGCTGTCTCCTCCTCGCTCCCTTGGTGCAGTGAAATGAGGAGGAGGCTCCAGGCGAGGTGTCTGCAAAGGGACACAGCTGGGTGGCCACAGGTCCTGTGCTCACAGTGGCCACAGAGACCAAGGCCCCACACTGGTCCTGCCCTGGCAGATCTGGACAGTCCCAGGTCCCAGCCACCATCTGTCAAACACCTTTCCCCCTGCTTTTAACACGGGGGACTCAGGCGTCCCCACTCCCACAAAGCAGCGCTGGGCCTGATAAACCCCCCGCACCCTGCCCAGCTCCACCCCTGCCGGGTTAGCCCACCAGCTGCACTCGCCCCGGGAAAACCTTCGGGGTCACCAAGGCCGGGAGAAGCCTCCCGAGGAGGGAGCGGGGCCTGCGAGGCCGACAGCGCGTCCCCCGCGTCCCCACGCCGGGAATCAGCCGGGGAGGGACGCGCTGGCCCATCGACCGGCCCTGCCGGCCCCGGCTCACCTCGGCCGCCTCCCGCACCGCAGCGATCGATGGGAATCGGCCACTCTCCGCTCTTCCACTTGTTTGCACCAGCTTGGAAACGTAATGCCGAGGCCGAGATAAAGCGAGCTGGAAACACCCCGCCAGCATCCGACGCGTCCAGCCCGAGGGCTTGGTTCAAGAGATGAGTTTCAACGGCGCAGGGCCCGGTGCGAAGAGCAGGTTCCTTTGCCTGGCTCCCAAACACCCCCCTCCCCGCCAGCGCCCGCATCTCCCCACACGCCGGGCTGCCCTCCACGGAGCAGGCTGTACAGAGCCCAAGCTGTGCCCACGCACGGAGGGGTCCCCGCCACGCTCCCCGGGCCGTGCAGCCACCCTCCGACCCCCGAGGCCGGGACAAGCCCCGGGCGAAGCCCCTTCCCGCGCCGCTCCGGGCTGGCACCGCACCAAACGGCCCCGCCGCCGACCCGCGAGAAGCCCGAGACGAGGAGGCCGCGCGATCCGGAGAAGCATCTCACCCGCCAGTTCTTCTCAGCCCACGGCGAAGCTGAAGCTCGGAGGGCTATAAATAGCGGCGGGGCCGTACCTGAGGCGCAGCTCGGAACGCGCTGCGCGGCTGCTCGCCCAGGCGGGAGAGCCAGGCCGCTCCGTGGGCAGCGCCGGCACCGGGCACGTTCCGCTCCCGCTGAAGAAGCACGGAGGTGTCAAGCTTCACAGAAAAACTCAGCTTTAGCCAGCCTGGGCTCCCAGTGAAGCCGGTAAGGATCGGGTTTGGCCCAGACCGTGCGCTTCCTAAGGGCGCTCCTGAAGCTTGTCTGGTTTCGGGATCTCGTTGCCAGCTTTCTCGCGCTCAGTGACACGACCTTGCCCAAGACGGGCAGAGATGGGACGTGCAGCAACCCCCGCGGGGCTGGCACGAGAACCGACAGTGGGTCAGCCCTTCCCAGGTGCTAAGGACACAGCTCTGCCCCTCTGCCAGGCTGCAGCTACCACGTTTCCCCTCCAGCTGATGCAGCACAGGCTCCAGCATCCATAGCTCATCCTGTTTTCCTGGGTCACACAAGAACGAGCACAACCTCCAGCAGCTTCGCTGAGCTGCAGAGGAGCTCAGCCATGAGCCATCCTTCCGGCTCAGCGACCGGGAGCGATTCCCATCCCACTGAGCAGGCGCGATTCCCATCCCACCGAGCAGGAGAAGGTTCCCATCCCACAGCTGACCCAGCTGCCCGGCTGGTGAGCCAAGGGAGCTGGAACGCAGCCCGGCCCTCCCACCGCCTCACCTGCAGCTGCGAGGCAGCCTCGCAACCTGCCCAGGGTTCAGGCAGCTCTGAGAGTGGCACCAAGCACTCAATCCCAGTTCCTGACTGGAAGTCACCTGTTGGGTGCCCTTTAGAAGGTCCCTCCTGGAGAGGCCACCATTCCCTCCTTACCCACACCACACCCGGGTGAGATCCAGCCCGGGGGCAAACACGGGGACAGCGCAGCGCTGCCTTTGCACCCGCAGCAAATAATTCCTGGATTTGCCATGAATTCCTTCCCTAATCTCTGGGGGGTGCTTCAGGCCAGACCCTGGCGGGTAGGTTGGCGAGGCGCTCGCCTCTCGATGAGCGGGAGGGCTGGAGGACACAGATGGCAAAGCTGACACACACCGCAGAGAGATGGGGACCGAGCGTCGCCGATGCCATCGCCAGGGCGTTGTGGAAAACCCTGTGCTCCCACAGCACCAGCACGCTCACGTGTTCGCCAAGGTGCAGACCCGTGTCCCAGCTGCAGGACACGCTTGCATTTCACCGGGCACCACAGGGGCACGTGCTGCCCGTGGCCCACCCATGCAGCACCCACGGGAGGGGGTCCACCCATGCAGCACCCACGGGAGCTCACACACCATGCTGGCCCCCGAGCCCCTGGGCTCTCAAGCCAGCTCCCTGCTGCAGGGCTGTGCCCAGGAGCCACGAAAAGCTCCTGCCCAGCCCCGCTGCGCTTGTGCTAAGCTCCCCTACATGGATTCCAGCAGCTTCTTCCAGCAGGAGACGAATCTCAGCCCGTCTCCTGAATTAATAAAAAATACATTACTGCCTCAATTGGACAAGACAACAGAGGAAGGAATGAAAGAAACGCTCGAATGGAACAAAACGTGGAAGAAAGGAATTAGAGGAGAGACAAGCAGATCAGCGGGCACGCCGGGCACTGCTCTTCAGTGTCACACCCGCCTTGACACAGACACATCTCCATTCGCACAGCTTCTAATCTCAGCCCTGCAATGCAGCATCCCCTGCCTTCCCAGCTCCCCTCCGCGCTCGGCTCCCCGGCTCCGAGCTGCAATGCAGCAGCGTGGGAAAGCCCCACTCCCCCTTTGCCCCGCTCCCCCTTCGCCCCGCGCCAGTGCCGAGCCGCCCCGGCCGGGCTGCTCGCCTCGCCACGGTCTCTGCCCGCCCGAGCTCCCCGCTTCCCGGCCGGGGAACCGGCAACCCCTCCCCAGCTCCCCCGGGAGAGCTGCCGCGCGCACCCGGCGCAGGACGTGACCGTGCAGGGCAGGGGACGCGGCGAGGCCACAGCACCTGGCAGCCCACCCCCCGCAGCCGCGCGGCCCCGGCTGAGAGGTGCGAAGGCTGCGGAGGACAAGGACCAAGCTACGCCAAGGACGGAGCCGTTCCCGCTCCACCCAGCCAGCTTCACTGCAAGGCTCTACCCGCAGCTGCCACCAGCGGCAGAACCACGGCACACGCGCGCGTGGCCCGGGGACATCGCCGCCACCGCGCGCGAGGGGCACCGAACGCCACAAAGGGCTCTGGACCGGACAAGCGGCCGATTCGGAGGCTGTGTCGGTGGCTCTGCCCGGTGCTGCAGAGCCAGGCGAGCGGTGTGGGCTGCCCCTGAGGGCACAGCCCTGCAGAGAACCGCCCGGTCACCCCCGGGCAGGACGGTTGCTCAGGCAGGTGAGCCAGGAGGCACCCGCTGGCCACGGCAGACGGGCTGGCACTAGAGGCTGGCATCGCTCACAGGTTACACACCTCAGAGGGTGCCTGCTCTGGCTCATGCTGAGCTGGAAGGAACCCTTCCCCATGCAGCGGGCACAAGCATCAGCCAAGTGCTGTCCTCAGATGCTCAAGAGTAGGCAGGGAGGACCAGGGAAACGGTTGTCTGGCACCAGGAGAACACGCACAGGAAGGCAAGGCGTTGGTAACCTCAATGGACAGAACAGGGAGATGGCAGAGGGGACTTGTGCCAGGGAGGGACTACGGGCACAGAGACACGTGCCAGGGCATGAGAAGCCAAAGACGCAAAGCTGAGGATGGAGGCATCGGGAAGGGACTCTCCAGAAGGACCCAGAACTGCCACCAGTTCCCCGCGTGCCAGCCCAGCTGGAAGCACATTGTTCACGAGGTGCCCGGCCCAGGCAGGACCCACGGGTGTTCTTCTGCGAGAGACCCCCCAGCAGCCCTCAGCTGCTGCTCTCGGGGGCTGGCAAGGCCTGGAGGGGACATCGCCCAGGCCCATTGTGGTCACATGCCCCCAGCAGATCCCACGGGCCATTTCAGAACCGTGTACAATTTTACATTCATCGACGTGTTTTCTCAGTGGGCAGCTGTTGGATTCAGGGCAAGATCCAGGCAGTCGCTGGGTAAGTGCCACCTGAACAGCAATTTTCAGGCTCTTTGGGGGAGGAATTTGTTTCAGCAGCAAATCCCCAAATATTTTTGCCTTGGGGATTTTTGCTCTGCTACTTTTCCGTGGAAAATTTTGAAAGACAAATATGGATTTTTTTTTTTTCTCAGTGCTTTTTCTGCACTGACATTACTGAGAACACAGCACATCCCCAACAGCTTCAGCAGAAAACTCTGGGGCCCTCGGGTGATGTTTCCAGATCTCCCCAGTCACTCCAGCCAGCTCAGCCAGAGAGAGGAGACATCTACTCCTCGCTGTCAGCTCCCAGGAGCAGGCTGGAAGCAGCAACACAACCGTGTGCCTCTCCCCTTTCTCCTCACCCCAACCCCAACCACAGGAGTCCAGCTCTGTGGCCAGAAGGAAACAAATCCCCACCCCAATAACCTTGTCACAGCGGCACCATCACACAGGGGCCGTAAGAGTCGAGCAACGTGACGGTGATGCCAGCACCACCTCACCAGGCAGTGACAGCCACTGTGAAGAGCTACTGGGTCTCTGACCTCCTCATGGTCTCCTGGCCGTGGCTGCCCAGCACCGCAACGGGCCCGGCAGCGATCAAACGGCCAGGAACGCTGTGGGCAGAGGGAGGAAGGCCGCTGGGCAGAGGGGCTCCTTTAACCCTGTGCCACGTGCCCGGCCAGCAAGGGCGGCCAGCAGGATGGGGTCTTCTCACGAAGAGATACCTTGGTGAGACCACCCCCGCTGGAGCCAGGAACATGTCACACACCAGCCAAGCAGCTTTCCTGTGCTGTGGTTTTTGTTTTTTTTTTTTTAACAGTCCACAGTCAGATGCGACGCGAAGCTCCTGCCCTTCGAGGAGCCCATCTGTTCACAACAGCCCTTGGCTCTCCTCCCCAGCACCGACAGGCTGCTGGCACCCGCTGCCCAGCCCGCTGCCAGCCCTGGCACAGCCGGGCTCTGCCCTGCCCAGGTGTCGGCCCCGCGGAGGTACCAGGTCTCCACAGGCACGACATGCCCCAGGAGGACATGCCCCTGGGCCGCTTCGGGAAGGGTGGCATCGGCCACCCGCTGCCAGGCGAGGGCTGCAGTGCCAGGAGGGGTTCCAGCTATGCCCGGAGTCGGGCAGGGCTGGAGAGTCCTGCAGCGAGCGTTTCGGGGACCAGCCTCCCCCAGCATCCCAGGTGCGTCCGCTGGGCTCTGGCCCACGCAACGCCCGCCACCGATTCACTTAAGCGAATTAGCAGCCACTTAAGAGGCACCACAGCCAGCGAGAGATGGCCACGGAAATGGCTGCAGAAAGCAGCTGCAGATCTCGGAGGTGCTCTGGGGACCTCTAGGTAAGTGCAGCACTCACCCTGGGCACCGCACGCCCGTGCCAGCAGAGCTGCCCGCAGCCCGTACGCGCCCCTGCACCCGCACGGGGATGGGCACGGCCAGCCCGGCACGGCCCCTCCGTACCCTTCATCTCGTGGCCGGGCGCTGGTGTAATTAGCAACCCCCGCTGCCAGCGCGCTTTGATGAGAAGCCTCGGTCTTCGGTTGATGTGAAGTATGTAATTTGGACGATGGAAATAGCCTCTGAAGAGCTCGTGTGGTTGCTGTGTCCCATTGACCTCTCCCATCTTGCGCAGGCTGCTCTGCTTTAAACGTGGTTCCATCTCCAGCAGCTCCACAAAGGCTCCGGTGCCATCAAACAGATGACACGGTGGCTGCAACCGAAAGAGAGGTAACATTTGGCCGCTACTAAATAAACTGTGCTTCTGGCCAGCAGAGGCTTGGGAGTGCTTCTGGCAGGAGGAGCATGAGGTGGAGATGAGAACTCGGGCGCGGAGACCAAAGATGCGCGAGTTCTCTGCAGGCCACGGTGGAGCAGGGAGCTTGGGTTGGGCAGAAGCAGCACAGGGCACCAGGTCAGCAGTCCAAGGACAACAAGATCTGCAGAGGCTGGAAGTCCCTGCAACTCCCACCTCCTTCTTCCCAGTATGAACCAAGCTTGTGAGTCTTCTCAGACCACTCTGGATAGGGTGTCCTCCGGCAGACATGGCCAAACAGCTCAGGATGATGTTTCTCTTGCCGAAAGCATTCATGAAAACCGCAGAGAAACCTTCCCTCCCTCCCAAGCACCTCCTGTAGCAACCAGGAGAAAGCCCATCTCCTGGCTCCGCTCACCAGCCCTAGCAGGGTGTGAAGCCCACTCTGCCGAGCAAGTGGGATCCTGTCCCTTCCCACCACAGGAAAAACCTCTCCTTTGAGGAGCCAGCTCATGGAAAGTACTGTCCCCCCTGGAGAAGGTTCCATCTGCCTGGATCACACCAGACATGCAAAGGGGTCAGGACGAGAAGCTCCACGTGTGGCCCCAGCCGTGGTTCTGCTGCAGGCCCATCTGAAGTGATGGAGCAGCCACCACCACTGTCAACTGCTCCCTCCTCTATACAGCCCCCAACTCCAGCCGGCACCCCCACCACAGGAGCTGCCAAGGACGTGCCAGGTTGTGGCTGGCTTGGTTAAGGAGATGTGACTCAACAGCACGACCCCCATGAAGGTGAGGAGTAGAGCCCCGTGGAAGGACAGGGACGTTTCAACTCCTGCCCTGTCCACCCCAGGTGTTGTCCCCACGCAATGAGGACAACCAACCAGCCCAACCAGCCCTCGGTGCCCGTTATACGTCTGTACGTGCTGGGAAATTATCTGTTTCAGCAAAAACACCGCACAGGGGTGTTCAGAGGACGGACGGAGCCGAGTTCGACCCTTCAGGGCCACCTGACCAAGCCTTCGGTTGGTACGTGCAGCCTGAAGGGACACTCGACACCTCCCAAGGTCAAGGCCAGCCCTGTGGCCCTGAGGCAGGCAGGGGTGTCACAACCACCCCAGAAACCGAAGCAGGTGTTGGGGGCACTTCCACAACCCACAATCTCCCCCAGCACGTGCACCAGTCCCTGTCCCACAGGCAGGAGCACTGGCACTCCAGCAACCGCCCCAAACCGGGAGGCTCTCCCTCATGGGCCAGTCCTGCACCCTCAGGGAAGCTGCAAGAACTCCTCTTGAGGGTGCTGAGGAACCCCCATCTCAGAGCAGAGTCACAGGGGGACACTGAGATCCCCCCAGGCTCTGCTCCTATGCTTCCTGGTGTTACCCCAGCACAGATGGATCAGAGAATGGCTTGGGCTGGAAGGGACCTTAGAGACCATCTATCTAATCCAACCTCCCCACCATGGGCAGGGACACCTCAACCAGACCAGGCTGCTCAAGGCCGCATCCAACCCAGCCTTGAGCACCTCCAGGGAAGGGCATCCCCAGCCCCTCACGAGCCCAGCCGTGGGACCAGCAGGGCAGCCCGAGCCCCGCTGCGAGGCCGACCTCCCAACGCGTCCCCAGCCCGCGCACCCTCACGGTCCGTCTGCCCACGCCCTGGGCTCGCTCCCCGGCTTCCCACCGGCCCCAGGATGCTCCAGCTGCCGGGTGCACGGCGCTGGGGCTGCTCCTGGGGCCGGGAGGCTCGGTGCCCCCGTGCCAGCACACACCAGTGCCAGACACACGCTGTGCCAGAGCCGGCACCGGAGCAGGGGCCGTGACATCCCAAGGCTCCCGGCGCGGCTCGGGGTGCAGGAGGGAACCGGGCTGGGCGAGCACAGCTGGGCGGGTGCCCAACTTCAACGCGTCCTGCAGCTCGCTACACCTCTCCAAACCTCCCCCCAGCCCCGACGGGGAGAACCTCCCACCTTTCTCTCCACAGCAGAGCTCTGCTCGCCATGCTGCCAGGAGAAGGCACCTCAAGCCAGCTCTGCAAGCACCAGAGACCCCCTAGAAGGGGGTCCCAGGAAGGAAACTTGAAGGTACTGGACACAGGAGGGCTCCCAGTTCCTCTGCTTGTCCCCACCACCAATCACCAGCGCTTTAAACCTGGCACTGGGAGCACCACGACAGCTCACGTGCCACCTTCTCACGCCACTTTGTCAGACCAAACAGCTTTTTGGAGCCACAAGCCCTCCCCCCAATCCTTGCCCAGCTGAGCCCACGGGTGCTGCTGTGGTTGGGACGCAGGGGAGAGCAGTGGGGGGCGGGGGGCTCCCACGGCTGCTGCGGTTTCCTAGAGATCAGCACATGGCCCCAAGGGACCTGTGAAGCCTGAGCACATGGATACCCGGGCACACGGGCACCCGGGCACACCTGCACGGACACCCGGGCACGCGGACACCCAGGCACACCTATATGGACACCCGGGCACACGGACACCCGGGCACACCTGCACGGACACCCGGGCACTCAGCGCCACAACCCACGAGGGGCACAGCGGGTCCCGAGACCAGAGGCAGGGGCAGCGCGGTGCTCAGGGCTCTGAGGAAAGCCCACCACGCACACAACGCGCTCCTGACCACGCGGGCTCGGGGATTAAACCCGCCGGGACAGCGGGACACAGGCGGCCACAGGGTGCTCACGGGCACCCTTGGAGGACTCTCCTCGGCCAGGGCCCAAGATCTCGGAGGAGCTCTGGCTCTGGGGCGCGGGCGCAGACCCTTCGCACGGCACCTCCACCGCCAGCCTCCCGGCGAGAGCGGCCGAGGGCAACCCCCGGGCCGAGCCACCTCGGTGGCGGGCGGCAGCTGCGGTGCCGGGCTGGGGACCCCCCCACTGTCCCCGGTGGGGCGCACGGACCGGGGGCGGCCGAAAACACCGGCGGGGGAGGACGCGCTCGCCCACCACCCGCCACCGCTCCTCGCGAGGAGGCTGCGCGACGG
>WTSP01018874.1:0-14060 GCA_025331215.1 Actenoides lindsayi | reverse complement strand
GTGTCCGCCGGGCGCCCGGGCCCCCCCCCCGCTCCGCGCGCCGCCCCCCCCCCCCCCCCCCCCCAAGTATAACTGGGGCAAACTCTCAAGGCCTTGCTGTCCCAGCCTGCTCCAGTTTCAGGTTTGCAAAGCTCTGCTGCTGGTGGGGCGGCAGCCCCGGCAAAGGCGCGCTGAGCAACAGACACTCTTGCCCCAGCTACCTCGACAAGCTCCAGCAAGCCTTTCCCCGCACAGGCGACTCCTCGTCCCATCCCCCATGCCCGATGCCACAGGACAAGTGTCACCTCTCATCTCATTAATCAGTTAAACCGCTGTTCCAAACTAGGAAAACAAGTTTCTCACCCCCTTCCCTTCTCACCTCAAAATGAAGAATCAACTCCGTCCGCTGGGCTTAAATGCCAAGTTAAAACTGGCCTCCCTTCAAACGGGAAAAAAACCAAATCCTAACACCTTTTAAAAAAAAAAATATAATCGTGTTTTCATTGAGGCACTGGTCTCCTTGGAAATGAGTTTTCAAGAAATATTTTTATCTCAGCCAAAGATACAGAAGTGATGCTAATGATGCTCCTTCACATATCACCTCTACTCCCTTTACTTCAAGATTACTCAAACGCAATGCAGCAGGCTCAGAGCAAAGCAAGCGGCCGTGCAGCCTGCCTCCCTCCACCCACAAGCCAAGCACTATCTCTGTGGGGCAGCAAACAGACGTGCCTCCCATCGCAGCCATCCCGGGCCTGCTCCACGCTCCCCAGGCTGCCCTCGCCTTCAGCAAGCTGCAAACGCACCCCATGCCAGGTGCGGGTGCAAACAAACGTGTGGGATGCTGACAGGCTCTCCAAGGAGATACATGACCATTGCTGCAGTCCTGCATAAAAATCTGGAGAAAGGGCTTATTATTGTGAGCAGGACCCAGGAGCCACTGCCCAGCTTTCCGGCCAGGAAAACGCAAGCTCTGCTGCTCAGGAGCCCCGATTCAGGAAGCTCAGATGTCACAGCGTTGTTCCAACTACAGCATCTCTCAGGCCTCCCATCTGCTCTCGCTTTTCGGCATGACGGGTCAGGTCAAGAGGGTGAAAAGTAACGTTTCTAAAAATCACTGATGGCACCAAAGCCTGTGCACCACAGTCTCCAAAGAGTGAAGCGCGTGATCCATAAATCTGTTATCAAATGCTCCGAGAAGAGCAAAACAGCGGCAATGCTGATATTTGCATCACGGTTAGACACTTCAGTTAACATTTGAGCAGCAGGGTCAGAGCAGCAGGAGCTACCATTTCAGCCAGCTGCAGACTCAGGCAGACACTTCTGCACCAAATTACCTTGATGGCATGTTCAAAGTTTTCTTCTGATCCAGAATCCTGATCCAAAAATGAACTTACTACCATTTTGATGAAAGCTGAGATTCCTTATGTGTAGAGGAGAAAGTGGGAAGACACATGGACCAGGTTAGCAAACCCAAATAAAGCCTACTCCATATGTAATTCCATAAAAGACTTGAAAAAGATGAGTGACTACAAGTAAGCGGATGAATAACCAACAAGCTCCCTAATAAAAAATAAAAGAAAAAAAAACCCCAAACTTCTCCTCGATGTTCTCTCATCCTTTAGGCTACTCTTCCATGGGAGAGAAAAGAAAATCTTTCAGAGTAAAGCTGTTCCTTGATTTCAAAACCTGAAACTCATAACAAACCATCCCAGCAACTCTCCAGTTGGACAGGTCACAAGACAAGACCTATGAACCCTCCTCAAATCATCCCAATACTGGCTTGCAATTCATTTGCCACTGGTGGTACAAGGACACCACCTTTCCATGGAACGTACCCGGGAAGATTCGTCACCAGCCTTCTGGTGATGAAACACCCTCATCCTGGAGCACTTTCTGATGAAGTGCAAGAGCAGGTTTCTCAATGCTCAATATTCTCAAACAGCAAGAGAAGTACCCAACTGGTCAGGAAATGATGCTGCGGGATGCCCTCCGAGGCACCGCTGCTCTGATTCAACAGAGCTGCTGCTGCTGCTGCCCAGAGGTTCAAACCAACACTAAGAATATGAAGAGCACGCCCAAGACTATCCACAGCTGCAGAGTGTACTGGGAGTAGTGGAGTAACCACGTTAGCCTCAGATTATAATCGAGAAAAATATTTACTTGGCCCATATAATTATGTGGGGGAAAAAGAACTAGATGAGCTATTAGGCCTTCTTTAAGCTTTTATTCAGATTATATAGATTTTCAGCTGCATTGCCTGGTATGTAAAAGATATCAACGGGAGACATTATTTTTTCTGGAAAATTTATTCCAAGAAAACACAAAATACTCTGTGTGCAGCAAGAGGACAACGTTATGTTAACGAGGCTAATTCCAGAAAAACAAAGAACAGACATGACTGAGACAGGCTTCTGAAACAGGTAGCCAGGATCCTCTGCAAATGCTTTGTCTTAATCGTAACAACGGTGCTTTACAGGATACATGTCAGGAAACTTGGAAGGCTGTGGAAATACACATGAGCTCTTAGGGATCTTTCCTGTCTCACAAAGGATTAAAAGCAGAAAGAAAAAGATTTTAGAATTAATATATACCGAGCTAGGAGAAAAATGTTCAGAGAGCTGTAGCCTAGCGGTCCCTCTTCACTGATGGGAGGCTGTTGTGTAAATCAAAGTGAAAGAGGAAGAAAGCAGTCTGCAAAGATATTAATACTTGTTAGAGAGGTAAGGAAGGTCTTAGCAAGTAACAAAGGGAGAAAAAGAAAAAAGGGAGCCAGTAACCACCTATTTAATATTATATCAAGGTATTTGGCAAAATAAGAGGCACTGGTAAAACAGAAAAAGAAAAAAAGAAAAATCTACCTGCTTCTGTACCAGTATCAAAAGCCTTAATTACATTTAAGAATAACTGTTGGCCACTCAGTTATTTGCATAAATTCAAACCAAAAATACTGCTCCTATAAAGACAAATGCTTAAAAAACCATAACCATTTACAAAAAGTTCTAGGCTATTTAGGAAAGATCTGAGTGGGCAAATGGGGAACGGGTATGGCACGGTTTCAAACTGACGTTATCTGTTTCTAGCTGATTGTGTCTCAGAGGCATATGATTTCAAATGCTCATGGATTAACATTCTAGCAGATAAAGCTCAAGACAGGGTATGAGCCTGTGTGTCTGCTACACACTACTGAAATCACATTAGATAGCACGCAGGATGAGTGGCTAGCTAAGCACCTCTTCGTAACAGAGGGAAAAACCCATCTGATCACCAGGAATTTCAAATGCAATGACACTCACGGGAGGCATCAGGGGGCTAATGCCAAAGAACACCCTTGAAATTTCTAAATTACAGAAAACAATTTCTTAGTTCAAGAAGTGTTACATTGAAAATGAGCAATTCCATATTAGATTCCATCTTGATAGAAAAGAGCAATCAATCGTAAAAACAGAAATTAGCGGTAGCTTAGGTAAAAATGATTGTGACAATTGTGTTTGAATCTATGGAAGTAGAATAGAGACCAAACCAGTGTATCTATGAACATACTCAGCGCATGAGTGGGACCAGAGGTAACACTGGCATATTTTTCCTAGACAGACAGATTGCTTTTTGGGCTTCCCTGTCACATCCCCACACTTGAACACTTGTATATTTTTTAGCAAGTGGGGAGAAAAAAAAAAAAAAAAAAGAAAAAAGGCTGAGAGAAGGAAATAGAAAGGAAATTAGAAAGAGGAAAAATAACATTTACAAGGGAATCCTAACAGCAGGAGGCAAAATCCACAGCAGAGATAGAAGATGATAATGAATTTTTAAAAGCTTCTCAAGAATAGCAACCCCAGCAATTGCACTGACCTGCTACTAAGGGGAAAATGTAGAAACGTCCCCAATACTGAAGACAGAGCCAAAGCATTCAATACGTATTTCTGTTCTATATTTGGAGAAAAGTCAGCTGTTGCAGTCTGTGATAACAAAATGCTTTCCATTCCAGCAGCAACTAAGGAAGATGTTCCAACAGCTACCCAGCAAACAGCACTGTCTCTTATCTAGCGCCGGCTTACAAACATAAGGGATGTAACCAGATAACGAGTAGGTTTTAACCAAAGTACAGCTGTTAGCATAGTCAGATGCAGACACCTGGGAAGGCCTGCAGCCTGCATCGAACTGCGTGAGCTTCATTTGCAGCTCTATTAAGTCCTAACTACAGTACTAACATTAAACCTGCTCTGAGGCCAAAAGTACAGCTGCGATGCAATGACATCCCCAAACGCAAGCGTTCGTTGGAGCCCATCTTATTAAAGTCCTGCTGCTGTTAACTAAGCTCAGCCAGAAGATTATACCTCTGTCAACACCAGAGGACTGCATCAGGAAAGCACTGCTACAGGTAAAGCCACCAATACCAAGTTTCACAGCATCTGAATTTCCCTAGAAGCATCCAGGTCGGAACTTTTCCTCTAATGAGCGCTAAAATAACATCCTAATGCTGAGCAATGCAAAAAATAAAGGGGGGGTCTACTAACGGGAGGCTTGCAGAACAAAGATGCAGGTGGAAGGCTTCAGGTAGGGGGGCACAAATTAAATTGTGCACCTGAATGCATCTGGGAGAGCGCCGGGATACACGAATAAAAAATACTGATCATAAAAATATCTACTCTTGATGTTTAAAAAGGCTCCCTGACAATCTCTCCTGTAAAACAAAACAGTAAAATGTTTTTTTTAAAAACAGTCTGAACTCTAAGATTAAATTCTTTGACAGTTAATAAAGGCTATTGAATCTACATGTCCTCTTCACTGTGCAGTTTTCCTTGGCTGAAAAGTGGGAGGGGGAGGTACTCTGAGGTTGAGGCAGGTTGAAGAGGGGAATTTCACTTAAAACCAAAGGAAAGCATTTGCTCTCACAGTGAAGAGCCAGACTGTGCTTTCACATTCACATTTTATGCAGAAGCTGGATTCAGACTGAGGATGAAAGCTCAATCATCGCCCCACCACGATAAACATTTCAAGAACCATCTACAAAAGGTCTGACTGGAGATGGGAAGGGAGAGGTGCTCTGTGACGCTCAGAGGGACGTTTCTTCAGCTCAACAGCTGCTTTCCATGGCTTATCTGACTCTGGCAGAAGGTCCCCAGCAAGAGAACAGGGAAATCAGACTCCCACTGGTTGGGGAGTTTGGGCATCCCTTGCATCTTGAGTTTTTTATTTGCTTTGGTTGGTTGATTTTTATTTTCTTGGGGTTTCTTTAAAGAAGATTAGAGATGGGGCTGGGAGCTGTCTGTGGAGACGCACAGAAGGCAGCCCTGGGCACACATGCAGTTCCTATGGAGATAAGAGGATCTTCTCTGAGGTTGGTTTACTCCTTTGGGTGCTACTGGAGACTACCCTGGTGGCAGAGTACTGCTCATCTGCGAAGACTCCCTCTGCTCAGGATCCTGGCATTATCTCTGATTATCAGAATTTCTGAACCACAAGGTAGACCTCCTCTCAGCATCCAAGAGGACTCAAGGAAGCCTCTTTCTGCATTATCCTGTTTGTGAAAGGAAGCAAGAATACAAAGTGCATACAATAAATCACACAGAAAAATACTACAATCCCTTTTAGAAGTTTTGCCAAGCAAATAAGCCCAATATTGGCATATTACAAGAAAGAAAGGGAAAAAAAAAAGAAAAAGCAGCCATTTTGTTATAGGGCAACCCATTTCATTACTGGAAAACTGGATTCTCTATTCTCTTTCCTGCAGGTATGGTTTGGCTACACAGCAAGAGATTACTTATTTAAAAGCAGACTCTCAAGAGCTTTATTTTCTACAAAAAGCAGAAAGCCTAAAACAATAAAACACCTTGACATGCAAAAAACCCCAGTAACTTCCAGTGACTGTCCTGCTACTGACTTCACATAGTAATTAAATCTAAGTCAAACTTCAGAAGGTCTCAATTCACAGGCTTATCATTCAAGCACATAGCCCAAGGAAGAAGAGAGAGGAAAGAAAAGAAAAAAAAAAGAGGAAAAAAAAAAGGGTACCAAGAAAAGCTTTTTTAGACTTTGTTTGGGATTCTCCTCTCCTCACAAGTATGCTTAAGAGCACTAATTGTGGAAGGCACTGTCAATCCTTCAAGAGAACCACAGTAAGTCCAGTAACTAGGAAAGGTACTTTGCTGAAAATGCGTTCCCAGATAAAAATACATTTCTAAATTAAAACCGAGAACACCCACATCAACAAAACTAAATTGTGAAGCCAGAGAATTCAAAGTTAAACATTGAAGAGCACGTAAACAGGAATTCTGCAAGTAAGGAGTTCTTCCAGCTGCAATATACTGGTTTGGGCATTCATCTGCAGAAGTGAAATGGTGATGCAACTGCTCCTGAGATGCGGTAAACAGGAGTTTGGGCAACCAAGTAGGAATTTCCATGAATTACACCTGTCAGCCTTACTATGGCAGAAGTGAAGAGTTTGCAATCCTCCATCACCTTCTGAAGGGAAACTAACCAGTTCAAGGTCTGCAGAAAAAAAGGTATTTCTGCAGCTGCGCTGCCAGCTCAGGCTTGATTTTCAAAAGCTCTATCTTCTCCAGTCTGTCACACCTGGATCTAGTCTGAAGCAATTATATTTACATAAGTTACACTGGTTAACTAATAGCTGCCTTAATACCTTCACTAGTAATGTCCAGAGAATGTAAGTTTGAGCTTTCTTCACTTTCTCCATGAAGCAGCAGAAAGTATCACACAGCATCAAACTCCATCAAGAGTCTATTTTTAGTATCAGATCAGGAGTACAATATCCAGTCGAACTGATAAAGGGCAGAGCGATTCTCAATGCCCTAGACTTATTTGTCAGTGCAAAAGAGGGTGTTTATTTGGTTGTGGATTTTGAAGACGAAGTCATAAATTAAGAAGTGCAACTCAGCTCCTACGTCAACAACTCATCTCTTGATAGTCCACAAGGGAAGCTATACCAAAGGATGAACTGATGGCATCCAAGTGTTATCCTATTCAAGGTGTGAGACTTCAGGTGACAAGAAAGTAACTGCTTCAAACACCTCATCAGTGCAGCTACAGCATCATGACACCACTTTTTGTCTCCACGCTTCCCATGTCAAGTGGCTGTACTGCATCGATGATTCATCAGCATGGCAACCACCCAACAAATTAAGAAAGGATATGAAGACCAGATTATTGTAACAGTGAGGAAGGCAGAAGACAGGGCATAGCTCTCTTTCCCTGGACCACACAGGGGTTTATTAATATGCTGAAACTTTGGCTTAGGCCCGCTGCTGCTGAAGGGGAACAGAGATAGAGAAGAATACGATCCTGCAGCAAGGGCTTCCTTCTGGCTTGTTTGTGCAAAGGAAGGTTAACAAAGTTAGCCAGTTATTCAGGAAGTAATGGATACCCTCTTGCCCCGAGCAAATTCCTTTTCAGTAACAGTAGCAATTTCCTAGGCAATACAACTATATCAAGGTATAATGGCTACTATATTTATCTACAGAAGTCCTGTACTGCTGGGATGTAATTTACTACAGCATAAAAAGCAGTTTACAAATCCTGGGATAGTCAAGATGCTAGAGACAGGAATAAGAGTTTATCACTTGAAGACTGGGGTTCAACATCCCTTTTTAAAAGTATAAAATGCATTCTCTCCAACTTAGAAAGACTCAAAGACTAACAAACCCCAGAAGCAGACTGCAAATACCCCTTATGAGAGGGAAGAAATCAGCTTAACAAGTACTACATTGTGCACATTTTTTTTTTAACCTTATTGTCACGGCTGCTCTATTTCTTCTTTTATTCAAATTTATTCATTTGACCCTCTGAAAAGAAAAATAATCCGTGACGTGACGCAGAAGCTTCATGTACCTAATGAAGACAAAATAGCTGAATGCCTGAAATACGGCTTCAGTATGAGAAATGGCACAAGTATATAATCAGCAAAGAAAGGAATGACTCCGGCTAATGAAGAGGTAACACCGATAAACGCTGAATGACATCTCCCGAGAAACAACAACAATTAAATTGCTAAAAGACTTTGGTGGAAACAGCATCAGCCCGTGATAAGTAAGGGTGGGTGCAAAGAGACCAAACGCACGTGGCAGGGGACTGCAGATACTTGCATTACGTAACGGTACTAAGAAAATCCAGGCAAAAATCGCCATCAACACAGCTAAAAGCAAAATATTTCAGCGGGAGTATTGGCAGCTGTCAAACCACATAACGGAACGGCAGACTGTTCAAATGTAAAAGGCATTAATAAAGCATAAGACAAGAGGCATAGGTAGGTATAAAATACAGAGGAAGATTACTAGAGGACAGAAATGCTACTGGAAAAAATTAGTGAAAGAATACAATCTCCCCAACTTCAATTCACATCGGCAAAGGTCAGTTGTCAGAAAAGAATTCTGCTTCTGATCTCTTTCTGAGCAAAGCAGTCCTTAACCATACCTGTGCCACCACCATCTAGCTGGTTACTCTCACAGCTGCAGCAAACAGCTCCCTCCAACTGGTTCCTCAGGGAATTATAAGCATAAGAGAACTTAGAAAAGCATGTGCATGTAAAGACTGACCGCACTACTTGTTTCCTGCTTTATAAGCACAAGATAATCCATTCTTCAAAGTTGTTTTAGTGCATATATTTAACACAGGACTTCCAAGCGGGAATGGGGATAGACACCTACCCCTATCTGTTACAAAGGCATTTTGCCATTCTGCAGACCTCACATGCAGCGAGTGCTGGAAACACCCAGAGTTTGTAACATGGGATGTTCCAACAAATTTCGGATGTATTTCTTGGCACTTGTTATCAACTGACGTACTTGAATCAGGAGGATTTTAGCTCTCACGGGAGCAGGCCAGCTACCGATCTGATCTTCAGCACCACTGCAGTCTGTGGGTTACAAACATACTGTAACCCTCAAACACCTTCATCTCAGCTCGTATTAAGGCTGTTCCACCTTCCCAGCTTTCCCCCACACCCTGCCGTGACAGGAAAAAAAACAACCCAAACCAACAAACAACACGATACTGTAAATTCCACTCTGATGCCTCTTCTGATTAAATCCTGGCAAAATTATACTCTTCTATTAGAGACATATTGCAACTTCCTTATTCTTCCAACCCCTTTTATAAGAGAGACAAACTGAATGAGCAGCTGCTCCCTCACATTTGGTTGAGATGAGATGAATGGTATGAAGTAACTACGGCCGGTCAACACGTGCAGTTTTTGTGCCCTAGGTCCTCTGCCAGATATTACCATTTTCTCTTAATCCCAATTTAAGCTCTGAAGTGTAGCCATACCGCCTGACAACTACTGTACCCCCTAGAGAAGCTACTCACTTTGAAAACAAAGCAACCAGCAACAATATATTAAATTCCTCCCTGTTCCCAAATTCCCAGAAAGCAACAGTGACCAAAACAATCTTTTTTTCATCCTTGTGTGACCTGAAGAATGCATGTTTCCTCTCAGATAAAGGCCTTGCTATGGTTATCTAATGCTAATGTCACTACAAACTGGATTAGAGACGCCCAGAAACCTCGAAATACATCCATGGATAGTCAGCTGTATCCTAATTCTAAGTCTGAAGGAAATCAAATGCTCCAAATTGTGCCTAATATAGTTAAGTTTGCCCTTTAGGTAGGATAGACCAGTAAGAACATATTACACAGTGATTACATTAATTCTTGAGTGAAATTCGGAGGGCTGGCTCTATCTATCTATTGTGCCAGTATATTTCAAATTACTTCTGAGACTGTAACTCTTCCCATGCTCTGGTCCATGGCAGCAGCTGCTCAAGAAATACAGCAGTTCTCTGTCTGGGGTGAAGTTGGCAACAACTGGGGACAACGCTGCTGTCAGAGTTCAGCTCCCAGTTCTGAAATGCCATTCTACTGGAAATACCAAAGAGCCTAAATCTGGCTACATATACCGCAGGATGCAAGATATCTCTATCTCAGCTTTCAGCAGAAAGCTCCAGAGTCTCATGACATTTACTCCTTTGGCCCCTGTCAGTCTTTCTCCAGACCCTGCAAAGGATTGGAGATAGCTACCATAAATGGTTGGAAAACAAGATGTTCCCCAAGCACTTGGAATTAAGGAAGACTGTTTTAGCTTCGGGCAAAAACCATGGCACAGAGCCAGGGTGACAGGTGCCCCAGAAATAGAAATGATGATCAAATTGTTGCCAACGTTGGCCACCGTTGTCCCCTTGACCTGTAAGAAAGGGCAGCCCATGACCTCCAGGTGTATTGGGAACAACAGACCAGAAAATCGAAGGATGTGTTTGCTGGCAGTACCTGAAGTCTCTCCTCAATAAAATCCAAACGTGAAGGAATTTCAGCGGGTCTCATCGATATAATCCTACTGGTAAACCTTAATTAGGCCTGGCAGCAAGCACAGCTCAGTGCTGCCCTGATATCAGAGTGCAGCTCATCACAATCCACGGGCACCAAAAGAGTTAAAAACACAGATTCCTGCTAAAACTGCCAAGAGCTACAAACCTTCTCTTGTGTGGGTGGCAGCAGCAACTAAATCCACTCCCCAGCAATTGGCTGGCCTGCGGAAAGAGAGGCGGGAAGAGACAGGTCACAGGGGACAGCCCCCCCCCCTAAATAGCAGCACAGCATCTGCTCAGGTTTTCAGCTAAAATCAGTGAGACAGTTCTCTTCATTTTATTGCCAGCCTCCCGAGACAGCAGCCTCTGACCTTTATCAGGAAGAGCACCCTTGTCCTCTAATCACAGACTTCCTGGAAAACGCAATCTAGCCAGCAATTAATAACAGAATGGGGCGGGGGGGGTGTGTGTGTGTGTGTGTGTAGCTTCAGAACATCAAATTACTACTGCAAGATTTTTAAATACATCCCCCAGCAAAATGGTAGAAGAATTCAAGCATGTTCTCACAAGCCATCTCACATCCACTACCATTATTTACCAGCACTCATTAAAAATATTTTCTTACCTCCCCCACCCCCCAAAAACCAAACCAACCAACCAAACAAACCCAAACAAGGCCAACCCCCCCCCAAAATCTTGTTTTGCAGATGTTGCCTGCAGCAGCACAGCTTCTTGCTGTGAAAGCTCTGACACAGGTGTGCAGAGCGTGACCTGGGCAGAATTACATGTGCCATTTCCGCTGGGAAATCTAAGGGACTTATTAAGCCAGGACAGTGCCGATTAATCTACTAATGGAATGAATCAAAAGTGTGTTCCTGGCCCTTTCCCCTTCACATCCCAAAGCCTCGGGGGAGCTGAAACCATCTGGCAAATGCCTGCTCCGAGCAACATTATGCTACTGCTGGAAATACCTCTCCCTTAATATTGAGAAGAATGAAACCATCTTCTACCCACCAGCTATTCTCGGGAGCATCTGCCTAGCTCGCCGAGGTAGCCTGCCTGCGCTCAGCTTCCTTCCCCAGCCAGCGCAGAGCTGCTCACTCACCATGCAGGAGAAGTCAGCAGAACAGAAAGCAATCCCATTCATTTACTCAGGGTCCTGTTGAAGCAGGCGGCAGGAGCGGGGCGGTGAAGCAGTTACAGCACTGGGTGTGATGTGCCCAGGCTGCCCTCCCGCAGCAGATCTCAAGCGCAGGCTGGCAGAAGCGCGCTCCCTGCCCAGACTGAGGGAGTGCTCCTGCTGGATTCTCTCCGTCCTGTCTTCACACAAGGGGGCTTGCAGGTAGGGTGGTGGTTATGTTAATTTAACAAAATTTAAAAAAAAATAATAATTTTTTAGGATGTTAAAAAGAAATTAAAAAAAAATCTCCTCTAGACTGCAAACAGAGGTCTGGCCAGAGAGCTTAAAGGGAAATCAAGATAGCAAACGGCTCCAATGTTCATACATGATACGTTTTATTACTGTGAGACAGAGGGAAGGACTGACTCAGAGATGCTGAACACCCCGCACCCTTTGAGTAATAAGCAAGCTCGGGAAGAAATAGAGCTGTGAGGCAGCTGTCACAAAGAAAGGGGCTCTGGCACTTTTAAGAGCACACAGGAGCAGAGGAGCCTCCTATCTTACAATTTAGACACACACAAAAGAGAGAAAGGCCCGAGACAACAGCAGGCGTACGGCTGTGGAATTACATAGATGGTAACAACTGGGTTTTGACTGTCACAGAATAACACAAGTACGGGGCAGGGGAGCCAGGAGGCCCTCCGTGCTCAGAGGCAGCACAGAGCATGTTTAGACAAACATCCATCAGGAATTGCCTAACTTGTTATTACAGACTCCTAGAAACAGGAACTCCAGTCCCCTAAATTACCATTCCAGTGCTTCACTACATTGAATCAGAACATGTTGGTTTACCCCGTAATATCCAATTTAAGACTTCCTTGATGCAAATTAAGCTGCCTCAAACGGACATAGTAAATAATGAATCCCCAACCTCCATACTTCTATACGCTTTCTTTTTTTGAAGAAGGAACAAGCTCAGTATTTTCCTCCTATGTCAGACTCTCTGAGCCTCCTTTTCTTGTTCTCTTCTGGACTTTTTCCAGATTCTGCCTGTATCCTCCCCGAAGCACCTAAAACGAGGTACAGTGCCCTGCTTGCTATGCTGAGCTCTGAAGAGTAACTACCTTCTGCAGTTATTCAACACGCTCGGAAACGCATCCCAGGTTTTCAAGATCACACAAACTGGCCTCACATACTCAGTCTGTTATCCACTATTACCCCAGATCTTCCCTTCGATATTACCGTTCAGCCAGCTTTTCTCCATTTTATATTCCATATACAGTTCCTTTTGTTAATGCATCTCGGTTTAACTCCACATTGTTGGATTTCAGGCCATTTCTGCAATTTACTGTGATCTTTCTGACATCTCAGCCTACCTTCCAAAGGCTGCCAGCCCCTCCAAGACATATATTCAGTCACTATTTCATTACCCTGATGTTTGATGAACAGTACAGAAGAGCAGAGCAGCCAGGGCAGCCAGTATAAGACTCCAGATCACACACACAGAGAAAAGCATGACATAATGACTCCAAATATGGTTTTCCAATTAGGTGTTCAGCCCCTTCTCCATTTTACCTTTCATTTGCCTAGTTTATGTAAAGGTCACGTGGGACTAGGTCCAAAGCCAGTAGCTTTCTCCATCTGCCAGGCCTGCTGCCACGCAATTAAATTGATCTGACGTGACTGGTCCTTAAAAATTAGCAATGCATGTCTGCTGTTGCCTTAGTTTCCTTTGGTAAAGGATCTGGCCATAAGCATCTGATCTTTTTCAGCACCTTTCTGGGTCCTGTAACTATACCGACCAATTGTATTTCTTGGGATCTCCAGTCTCCTTTAAAAAAAAAAAAGGAGATGGAAGACTAATATTTATTCACACACACACTCCCTTTATTCACGTGAAAGCTGTGAGATTTCCTGATATGCAGAATACACACTGGAGACAAGCGGTCGCTGGAACGCAGCCTCTGTGGGCCTGAAGGAGCAGATCCCTAAACCCGTGTCCATCTCGCCCTGCTCTCCGAGCAGAGGCAGTGCTGTGCAGCACCGGAGCCTTGTGGTAAACCCTGAGCTCAGGCCAGCAGCCTGCTTAAAGCTGGGCAAGTGCCAGAGATTGCCTGCTCGGGCTCTCCTCGAAAAGCAACTCTATTACCAGTGCTCTGCCTCAGACATCCCTCCTGTGCTTCGTCTCCGCTCACCCCGGAGACATTCTGCAGCAGAGCGAAGACTTGCATCACAGGAACCTTTTCCTCCGTGCCTCTTCCAAGAGCCAAATGCCTAAGCAGGCCCCGTGGAGGGGCAGCAGCGTCTCGGCCCTTCCTGGATGCTCCCCGTGCCGGGTTCGGGCAGCGACGCAGCCTCTCTCCCCGAAGAAAACTCCTCTTGCCGAGGGCGGCCGCTCCCGAAACTCAGGAGAAGTCCCCCCCAGACGCTTGCGGGACGCACGAGACCGAAGCCACTTCCCCCTCTACGGCCACGAGCCTGTGCCAGGGGACGCGGTACGCGGCAGGCTGCGGAGGGAGGGAGGGAGCCGCACGGGCCCGCACCGCGCCCCGGCCCGGGCCCCAGCGCCGGCGGGGCGGGGCGGCGAGCGCTGGCCGTGTGCCGGCTGCCCTCTCCTGGCAGCCCGCCGCCAGAACGGGACCGGCACC
>WTSP01018873.1:0-18157 GCA_025331215.1 Actenoides lindsayi | reverse complement strand
GGGCCTGCAGTAGGGCTCTGGGCCCTCCTGGGCTGGGTTTGCCTGCAACGCTGCTCCTGGCAGCTTTTGGCTTCATGGCTCTAGCTGGTTTTCAGTGCCTGCGTCTCTTATGTTCTTGATAATATTTTTTATAGAAACTTGTGCTTCAGCATTGCTTAATACAGTGGCAGTGACTAGCACAGTGGCTCTGCTCAGTGGGAGGCATGAAGACTAAGCAGGTCTTCTGAGATATTCCTCTATGGATCTACCAAAACCCCACAGTGCTATAGAAGTGCTGCAGCATCCAAAAAACATTGAACCTTGCAGATTGATGCTTGCTTGCTAGGACAGCAGGGGCAGTGAAATCACAGGAAAAGGGAGGTGGACATGACCTTGGGATGACCTTTGCAGTAGCACCAGCTGAATCATGTTGCTCCAGGTGGGTGGTGGTCTTCCTTGTTGAAAAGACACCTCCATCAATACCGGCAGAATTTGGTCCCCCTTCCTGTCCCTGCACTTGAGCAGCCTTGTCCCCTCATATCCAGCCTTAGCCTCTCCTGCTGTGGTTTAAGCTCACGACTACTTATCTTACCTACCAGGAAGAAAAGCTATCCCTTTCTCTTTCCGTAAGCCTTCTCTGTACTCGGAGATAATAACAATGTCCAACCTCTCCTCCAGCTGAGCAACCCCAACTTCTTCAATCTTTCCTCAGAGGCATTGTTTTCTGGTCTTCTAATAACTCCCATCTCTATTCTGTGGACTTACTGCAAAAAAAAACAAACCCATCTTGTATGGGAAAATGTAGATTCAGACACAGAAAAATGATTTTGTGAATTTGTTACAATTGCAGGAAAGTGCTTCATTTTAACATGTTCTAAATCCAATGGAATTGAAGCATGTGTTTTCTTATTTTAAAAAGGCAATGCTTTGGTTATTGCAGACAAAGTAATTATTCATTAAAAAAAAGTGCTGTGATTTATTTTTTTTTTTCTTTTAAGCTGTTACTTGTTTTGAATGAAGATATTCCACTTGCAAAAAGCAAGAGACCCAGGGAACCAGGTTATCCCCTGGGAAGAGTTTCTGCAATGTTTGTAACACAAAATCCTGTTTAGAAATTTCACAGATGCCCTGGTAAAATCCATCTAGTCTTTTGTCTCTGTTGGACTGCTCAGGACAATAGTTGCTCTAATAATTAAAACCAAACTGCAGACTTCCCTGGTCACTTTTTGGAACCCCCGTGTCCTTAGGTTCAGAAACAAGAGTTGGCTCTGGACTGTCAGTGTGAAGAAAAAGATCTGTGGTTTGGGAAAGGTATTTTGGTTCTTCTAAATGGGGATGTGTGTCTGGGATATTTGGGTTACAAGGTGTGGGATTTCTCATGGATGGTACCTTTCCAGCCCGCACCTTCTCCAGTGCCTCTGTGGCCAGGTGTGAACTGGGTGCACTGGGGATATGTTTTAAATCCAGAGGGGTAAGAAAAGGACAGAAATGCCAGAATAGCCCCATATAGTGGGACACACTACTGTTCCTGTAGAAATAAATGGAAGGACAAGTAGCATCCAATGTGGCATAACAAAGCACTGACAAAAGATAGGAGTGTAAAGAAAGAACCTATAGTGAAAAATGGAGAAGGGAAAGAGAACTAAACAAGAATATACAGTCAGTTAAGGCTTGCAGGGAAAAGATAAGGCCAGCTCAGAGAGCAGAAAGGCTTAAGGGGAATAAAAAGAGCTTTTACAATTATATCAGGGAAAAGGGAATACTAGAGAGAAAGTAGTTCCATTAATAAATGAAGAGGGAGACAAAATCAATGGTGTTGCTAAAATGGTAGAGCTACTGAACTCCTTTGCTCCAGCAGTATTTAACAAGGTGAGAAGAGGGGCATAGAAGTTATAAAATAATGAGAGTTTTGACAGTGTGATTCTTCAGAGGAAAAGCGGTTTGAGGGAGAAGGCACCTTGGAAGGTGCAAGATGCAGTACAACAAATAAATGTGCATGCCCATGCCTTTTGGGAACTGCTCCATTAAACCATTGGCAATCACTTCTGGAGAATAATAGGAAAATAAGTAAAGATAGCCAAGTGCAATATGGATATTTTTTATTTTTAATGACCAACCCCAGAAAGAAACCCCACCATCTAGTGAGTTTACTACTCTATCAGTTAGTGAAAGTACTTCCATGCAAAATATGTTAACACCTAACAGTGAAAAAATAGTTGAGCCTTGAAGAGAAAACCCCAGTGCTGTGGACGCCGGTGGGAGTTTGCAGTGGCTTAGTTTGTAGGCAGTGAAGAGCTACAAATTATTGTTGATGTCTCCTTAATATCAAAGCAGTGAGCAAAGCAGTAATGCTATAGCAGGGTCTGTGGGGACCTTGGGTCTGGCTGCAGGATGCAGCTCACAGCTGACCTATGATGCATAGCATGTTGCTATGTCTTGTGGCCTTACAAAAGCTGTACCATGCAGCTTTGGGATGAGACAGGCTACGTCCTCCCCTTTATATAAGAGATGACAAGTGATTAGCTGGAAATTCAGAAAGGAATGGGGTAATCAAAGGGAATTATGGAAAAAGTTGGTTTGTGAATTGTCTCAGAGAATAGTGAGATGATAAAATCAAGCAGTGCTGGCCAAACTCCACATTGGTTACATCACTGTGGAGCCTTCCAGGGAATTTAGTGAGAGGCTAACACAGTCAGGCAAAAAGCTTCAGAGAATCCATTTCTGAGTGAGAAAACCATCTCATTTTGGGGTATTTCTCTGCTTGCCAAGGAGTCTGAAAAAAAAGGAAGATGTAAAGGGTGGCACTTAAAAAAAAATCAGATTTTTTTTTTTCTTAACAAAACATGGTTATTAACTCACAGTTTTTAACTACAGTAATTTATTCAATTTATATTTCAAATGTAATAATCCTCACAATTTGTCATCTGAGTTACCTATTACAAAAATGCATTGTAATAGTCTTCACCATAGTGAAATTAGAAAATGGTACTCGGATAAAATGCAACTGGGAATGACTGGCACGTGTAGGGGAAAGTGGTTGAGCTGCTTTAGTTCCACATGCCAGAAAAATCAGAGATGTTCTTCCCATCAAGTAGTCAGCCAGAGGCAGCTTCCCAGAAGTCTGAGGTATTTTAGCTGATAAATTCAGCTGATAAATTCAGCGTTTCAGTGGGTAAATTTCGGAAAGACAATCTTATAATGCAAGGCTTGTGTTCTGCAGTCTGCAAGTGCCTGCCAATCATTCCCATCTGATGAACTGGGATGCCAAGCTGTGTGATGCTCAGCCATTTGCTTTCAGAGCAATGCTCAGGATCAAAGTTAGGGTTTGGTTGCTCATCAGAGACCATCAGGCTAGTTTTCCCCCATTCTTCCCACTTATCTGTTTTTCATTTGTATTTCTTAGGGTTCCTGAATGGAAATGGTGTTTATCAGCACTGGTCTTCCAGAGCCCATTTATGTGGGGCTTGGTCACTGATCTTTATTTGGGGGCTCTGCATCCTTGATCATTGTACCTGACATCATCTATGTGATGTGCTACAGTGTTATTTCCATTATTTCCATGTATCAGGGAAGGATAAGTCTTTCAAGGTGTGTAATCTTGTTAGTTCTTGCAAACCCATCTCTTCTGAGCTAAGGACCACTTCCACGGCAAATATGGTCTCTTCTACATCATCTGACACTGCTCCAAGCCACCTAGCTTGAGTTCTGGGGTATGATCAAAGCAGCCTGAACTCTTGATAATTAAAAGCTCTTGTGATGGTGATGCTCACAACTTTACCACCTCTTTAAGCTTGCCTTCACACAAAATCCCTCACAGGGCATGTGGGAATGAAATGTGATTCTTCTTGTAAGCACAGCTGCTCAGATATTTTTGAGTTGAGGCAATTCCCAATCAGAAAAAGGCTTTTTGCCAAGAATCAAAATTTTCTGTGGGAAGATTGATTTTCATGGAATTTCTTTCCAGGAAAATGAAATGAAATGCTTTCTCTAGTGACAAAGTTTATCTCTGCATCTGTCTCAGTGGCTCACAAGCTTCCCAGGAAGTCCATGCAGCAGTTTAGGGGTATCTGTCTGTTACAGTTCACAGTGGTGATATTTTGGGAGAGCCCTACTGTAGAACAGATGAGACAGTGTGGGAGGCACCTGTAGCTCAAGCTGGAATGGACCATGAACATCAGTCCAAATTGCAATGTCCTTTTCAATGTGTTCTTCTTGACTTTTTCTTCTAAGAGAAGGCTTCAGGATTTTGCCATTTAGCCTGGCTTTTTTATAGATCAGATTTAATTTGTTGCAGCTTTCCTCAGGCTGAAGATCCATGCCTTTTAGTCTTCTCTATTTCAACAGCCTTCCTTAGCAAGAGTCAAATGAAATGGACTCACCAGGGGCTCTACCTTTCCCCAGAGATGCAATGTTTGTACTGTGAATGCTTGAACCATCACCATCCCACTGCAAAAGAAATGTTTTCATTTGTGGCTCTTCCTACTAATGTCACCTATGACTGTCTTTCCCTGCCAGTAATCCCATAGGATTAGTAAACCAACTAGAACAGTAGTTCTAGTGGGAAACCTTTCTGCTGCCTTTGAAGTGGTCATGGGATGCTGAGTCTTGTGCATTTGCTCCTGTAATGTTGGGAAGCTGTTTGGCCACAGCCCAATTTTTGTGTTGGAGGACCAATGTAGGAGTGTTCCCCAAGATAACACATACAATGAAAACTGCTGAAATTAGAGGAACAGATAAATCATGGACAAGTGGCAACTCAAAATGCCCGTGGTAGCTGAGGAGCAAGCCTTTTTCTCCAGCTGTATCTGGGGCATGCAAAAGGCTACGTCATCTCCAAAATAATGGATAGGTATCATTTCCACACTGGGTACCCATCTGTCAGGTCTGTTGTACAGAGCAGAGCTTGGGGCAGCATTTCTGATGATGTTCTGCACAGCAGTCGCTTCTCCTCCCCGGTTTAATTCTTCTTGCATGAGATCTGTGTGGCAAGGGATGAATTTCAGGCATAAAGATTGCTAGACAGCTCCCGACTTTTACACCACTGGGGAAAGAAACAGCTTCCCAAAATGTTATTACAGGGTACTGCAATCTCTCATGCCACATGTCCTAATACCCACCAACCCGCTAAAACAATGGCAGCCTTTCCCTGTCAGGTCACTTCAAAATGTGGCTTGTGGTCTGCGATAAATAGCTCTGCACAGTGCTATCATTAAGGAACTATTACAGAAATGGCTGGGCTTCCACTCAGCTGCGTCAATGCAGAAACTATATTTCCTATTTATTTGTTCCGTTTGTTTATTTTACTGGACCACCCCATGAACCTGGGAGAAACATGCTAGAAAAAAAAATTATAGCAACGCCAACTATTCTGGGAGATACACGAGCCCCTCCATGTTTATCAGGTTGAGGGCACTGTATTTTGATGTCAATAAGCAATTTTTCCAGCCCGGTCTCCTGCCCGACCCTTTTAATCCATCAATATATTATTAGAGATAAAGTTGGTGGAAGCCTGCTGCAGTTAGAAGATAAATGACATCTCTGAAGTCAGGCATTAAAGACTAGATTAAGGCCTTGTGACACCGTTTTCAGTGCTCATCTGTGCACTTCTGTTCAACCTATCACACTGAGTGACAAGAAAGAAAAATAATGAACTGGGCCAAGGAAAGAAGAAGGGGAAAAAAAAGGCAGAAAGAGAGAGAGATTTTTCCCCCCCCTAACACACAAACTACATCAGTTCACACTCAGGATTAGACTGTATTTAAAAAAAGGGGAAGGGGGGCGGCTGGTACTGGATGGTACTGTACAGATTAAAATAGGAGAAAGGGAAGCTGAATGAGGAATTGCAGTTTGGTTTTATCTTGGGTTTATTTTATTTTATTTATTTTATTCGTTTCAGCATTTAATTTTATTTCTTTATTTAATTTTATTTTTTCCTTGCAGGGGTGACCTAGTTGAGTTTACAGGATCCTAAGGGTTTTGTCTGGAGCTAAAGCAAATCCTATTTAGGACCAAGGAAATACATCCTTTTGAGAGCCCAAGTTAAAATGTCTGCGGACAGAGACCTCTTCTCCATTCCCATTATCATCCTTGTCTTGATGCAGTCATGGTGATGTTTTACTTGAGTTGGTTATAACACTGGTTTTAAAGACATGGGTACACATATATGTTTTTGTGTGTATGTCTCACTATGCAGGAACATTACCATTGCCCTTTCCTTCATGTGCATAGCCCACGAAACCCTTTGTCTTCCTGAACTCTGGGGTCCTTCCAGATGCCTCAGCCTTTGAGAAGAACTGATGCCTCGGCTGAGCACTGCTCCTTGGGATGCTGCTTCTCAACATCAGCTTTCCACCAGCATGCTATGGTAAGGATGTCTTTGCCCTGTCTGTGTTGGGCAACAGAAGGCGATAAACCAATGTAAGTATTCTGCTCCTTGCACCAAGGTTGTGGGACTGTGTAATTAGCACAGCCCTTGGCAAGCAGCCTTGCCCTGCTCTGGTGCCGTGTCTGGCTTCATGGCCCAAATTCAAGGCTGTTCTCAGCAAGAGTTTGATCATGACATTCAGTCTGGTGGGGCTGCCTTCAGAAAGGCAGTTGCTCTCTCTATTTTTGTGGGGCACCTGCCCATTGCTGTCACATCATGATGACAGCAGACCCAACTGTGGAAGTAGTGGCTGGGCATTAAGATTCTGTCCTCATTTGGTGTGGTGGAAATCTAGAGAAAACAGGACTATGACGTCAGAGTGAAGGAGGGAGGGCAGCAGAGCCAAGTCTAACCTCTCTCTGGAATTGAAGTAGAGAGGAAAGGGAAGAACGCATCTGTGTGAGGCTGGGCATTGGCCTCTCTGTGGACCTCTTCACCCAGACCCACTGATTCACACAGCCCTTGGCCTCTTCCACCTTCGAGGTGCCCAAGGTCAGTGTCAGCCTTTGGCAGAATGAGGTGTCTGGAAGAAGAAACATATAAGAGCTGGGTTATGTTATCGTGAAGTTTAGGCACTTCTGACTCAGGGCTTTCTTTGGAACAGGTCATACAGGGGTTTCTGGGAGGAGAAAGGAGCCATGTCCAGGAGTAGAGGCTGCACACAGAATAATTTCCTCCAGAAGATCATTTCTCAGCCAGACCTACTGACCCAGAGCAAGTGTCTCCCCAGCTGACAGGAACTTCACTCCTGTCCTTGCCAAGAGAAACCTCTTTCCCTACCAGTCAGAAAGGGGGGAGAGAGGCCTTGTCAAGGGGCCTCATCCTACCATTTGGGACAGTTGCCCCCAGCAAGCAGACTGGTGGGAGACCCTCCATCATGGCAGAGCAGAGAAGCCTGTGCTGAATCTAGCCTGGGATCTGATGTGCCTCACTGGGGTTTCCATTCTGTACAGTATGTACATTGCTGCTGTCTTCTTTTGAAGATATTTTTTAACGTCTTAAAAAAACCGATTACTTTGTTACAATCATTCAGCAAAGGGTTTCTGTGCCTGTAGAAAATATTAATAGGCTATTATGAGGTCCTACAACTAATTTTTCCACACATATCATCTGTCTTTGCATGGTTATTAAACTCCAACAATATTTCATGCAATGCTTGCCTGCTAAATTAATTTGGTTTCTTCTTCTCCTGCTTCTTTTTTTTTTTTTCCTCCTTCCACAACCTTTAAAATTAAATTGAATCTTCATAATTATGGCTTTTTTGTTGTTCCTCATATCTTTTTCTTTTCAATTTTCCTATCAAAGTGGCTATACAGTTTAATAAAGATGTAAAGAAACAGAAATGAAAGTGTAAGGAACAGGAAGGGCTGTGTTGGGATCAGAGACGAGGGCTCTGGAAGAGCTGGGAAATTCTGGAAAGCATGAGTTGGAGGTGAACAGGGAGCTGAACAGCACCTTTCTGTGTTGGCTCCAGCCTACATGGAAAATTATGTGGTAGAAGCCATTTCTACAGATGACTCATCACATGAGAATGTGGAGAAAGTGTATTCCCAGCAGGACTCATCCTGATTTATCCATAAATTTTGGTGGTGTTCTGGTGCAGTGTGGGGTCACCTGCTGCCTTCTGCAAGCAAAGGTGGTAAGAGGAGGTACCCTTTGGGCATGAGGAAATGACCCATGCACATTTAGACCTACCCTGCTGGGTGTGAGACTCTGAGGCCTTTCTGGGGTTACCCAAGCCACAAATTCTTTCTCTGAGCTCACTTTCCTGTCACCACCTCCCCAAAAGGCTGGGGACATCCTTGGCAAGGAGATCACAGTTGAAGAAACAAGTGCTTTGTTTGAACTGTAGGAGGATCTGGCACAAAGTCCCAGCCCAGAATTTGCTGATGTCCTCAGATAATTGCCAGTATCTTCTGGCATGGGATTTTTAATCATTTCCAAGTCTAACCTGTGCAGTGAAGTGCTGTGGATAGGTCTGACTGGCAAAATTTGGTCAGACTACAACTGACTATCATTCTCTTTATTAAGGATGCCCAGTGGTCTCTCCTGGGAGATGCTCTTCAGGGAGATAAAGTGGTCAATCCACATTAATTATTGATGTTCATAAATCAGATACTTCTACTCTTTTTTTACCCTCCTTTTATCTGGGAAACCTTCCTATGGAAGACTTGGTCAATAGAGAAAGATAATAAAGTTATTCTCAATAAACAATAACTCTTCAACTGAGACATCAAAGTAAATCATACAGAACAGGATTTTTACCATTTCCTGGAAGTGGTATCAGCTAACTCCCTCTGTGAGCTTGCTCTACAGATGGATACCTAGGATGAAGAACATCACATTGGTGCATTGGTGGCCAGGTCACTGTGTCAGATAAAACCTGAAACCAAGGTAAGCTTTTGTGAAGGTCTGATCTGGTTAAGATTGGGCAGACTGCAATGGGCACCACAGCTTCTAATGAAGAGATTGGTACCTCATTTTCCTCAGAAGACAAAAATGATGGTCAAGGTAAGCAGAAGCCAGAAGTAGGACTTCCTACCCAACTTGGGAGCAGCAAGCTGTTTAGTTTCAGGTTCATGAGCTGAGCTTGGTGGAAAACGATTTATGGAGTTGAATGCTCCAATGGAATCAAGGAGCTTCTCTCAAACTGGTCCCAGATGATTGTTAAGTCATAACTGCAGTTGGCAGTCTTTGGTGAGAGGCCCATGACCCTGTCACTGCTCCTCAAAGGAAATGACTTCCATGGGTTGACATGCACTTACCAATAGGTGGCACCAATGGAACAGAAATGTGAAACTCCATGCAAATTTTTCTGGAGAAGAGGGTGCTGGGAATTTTGTCCTACATGGCTACAGACTTTTCTACAAACAAAGTATTGATCATATACTGCTATCACAGTTGTAACACACTGGAATCTAGGAGGATGCTAAGCACAATGTGATGATAGGAACCAACCCAAACTGCTTGTGATACTGTTAAATCTCTTGAATTTAGATTCACGTGCACAGAGCATGTTAAATATTTAACATACTATATTTAATAATGTGATCAATTCTCATTTGTAATTCAGAGGTAAGCTGTTATTCTGATATGGTTCACATGATGATAAAACCCCCAGTTTTTTTTCTGTAATGAAAGTTGTTATCCACTTTCCAGAGGAAGCTCTAACTTCTACAGTCACTGGATATCCAGCAGAGATATTTGTGGTCCCGTTCAGGAGGGACTGAACCTCTTTCTTCCAATAACTTCCAATGGAGCAGTGGCAAGAGAGAAACCAAAATGTGAGCCAGATCCTTCACTTACTTGCACTGATTTTAGACAATTACTGTTCTGCTTCATGGCATAGTAGCACCACCATGTTCCAGCTTTCTCCTGTAAAATTAGAGACTGCTACAATTTTTTTTAACTCATGTGCAGAAAGGGCAAGGTTGTGTGATAAAGCCTTAAACAAATCGTACCAGTCACTCCATACCATTCCTATCATCATGGGCAGACTATGATCCTGCCCAGATATTAACATGTGTTTGATGCCAGGCATTTTATGCAGTTTTAAAACAGTAGCCTTGTTTCCCAGTGTTTTAAAGATGATGAACATTATCCTTCACATCCCTTTGCTCATCAATCGTGTTTACGTACCAAGCATCTGGCTACATTATTATTTATATTACAGGAGACTGAAGCAAAAAACACTCAACAACCTCCAAGGAAATCAAAACACATTTGGGCCAAACGAAAGCGAAATGCTAATTTTTCCCCTATGAACCACTGTCACAACAAAATATTTACTGTTTATGGATATGCAGGCTTCTCAGGCTAAGTTTTAACTGTGAGATTTATGGGTATGTTTGCATTTATAATACGTCAAAAGTTCCTCAAATGGCAACAATAGTCAGTTAAGGAATTATTTAGTAGTCAGATATGAAAAACATTGAAAGCTAAGAGCTTTGGTACAGGAATTCAAAGCTTGCAAAGCAATGCCAAAATGAATGTCACTGATTCTTTCCTATATTGCCCATCACTGCTGCCAATGTTGCATGCTGTAGATGTGTAGCTGCGATGGCAGCATGGTTTTAGTTTAGTTAAATTAGCTTAGGCTGCTATAAGCTGTGTCTAGAACTCTGTTACAAGCAGACTTTGAATGTCTGTAGGTTTTGACAGAGGAGATGAAAGAGGAAATACTGTTTGTCATTTCAGAGTGAAGGTGATGCCTTCCTGGAGCTGGCTGGTCTATCAGTACAGAGGTGGTACAGAAAGCAGCTGAGGCCTTGTGGCTAGACAAGTCATTATGTTTGGTCCTGGACTAGGTAGGAGTCAGGTGTTGCCAATGCTCCTGCTTTTTTTCCCTTTCCTGGTTGCAGGTCTCATCCAAACTCCTTTCTTTATCTCAACCCTGTCCAACATGGAAAATGGGAAGCACCAGTGGTGCAGTCATTCACTCTGGTACTTTGCAGTTGTGCAAAATCAATTTTCTCCTGACCACTTCTGAATTTTAGCCCTGAGTTTGAAAGGCTTTTCTAAAAGAAACCCTAGGAATTCAACCCATGTTCAGAAACCTCATTTTCTTTCAATGTGTTGACTCCTCCTGCACCCCAGTGTGGAGTCTCCCTTTCCTGCAGCACCGGGATGTGCCATGCTTCCCTCTGGTGAACACCCATCCCATTCTGCTTGACAGCATGCAGACTCTTCCCCAGCACTGGTCAGCATTTTGTTAGAGAGAGTCCTCTGATTAAAATGTCATCAGGAAAACAAACCAAATAATCAAGTTCTGCAAAGGCTGGTCCATCACAGACAGAAAAAATAGAGGCTTTCTTGAAACATAATACAGCATCCTGAGAATGCGTTGTTTGTCAGTGGGTGGGGGGAAAGAGCAGGCGTGGGGTTGGGCATGAGCATTTGCAATCAGGTACTCATCAGGCTTCAGATCTAGATACATTTTCTGTTCAGCGTTTAACAAATCAAGGAAGAAATGCCCCTGCCTGGGGTCAGAGATAAATCTTCTACCCTGGACAAAGGGTAGATCTCCTTGTCAGTGCACTGATTTATTGTGACCTTATAGTCAGACTCTCTAATTTCTGCATGTGGCTATAGGAGCTACCAGTGATTTGTTTCCCTTCTCAATACTCTCTAACTGCTCAGTAACAAGGATCACTGTGGGCTCACTGCCATCTTTCTGGGGGCAAGGTTTGGGTGGCTGTATCTCTACCTGGGTCAGCTCTTCAGGTGGCTCATCTAGCATGAATTTGGCAGTAAATGGGTTTGCTGTGCCTGAGTTGGTTCCCCAAGCCAGATGCCTTCTCTAAGGACATAGCAGACATGAGAAGAGATGGAAGGCTCTTGAATAGGTCTGTGAGGAAGACATGGACCAAGACTCTTGCTATGAGGGCTTAGAGAGAACAACACTTTGTTTTCCTCCCACTGCTGCTTTGTCCAGGCACATGCTGCAAAGGAGCATCTTGACTTGCCAACAGTGAAGAAGCAAAACCTCACCTTTTTGCTTATCCCAACTGGCATTTATTCCCACAGGTAAAAATTAATTTCCTGCTTGAATTTAGATTTAAAGTCCGTTCACTGGCCTTTCAGCCTTGCTCTGTGCTCAGAGCCCCTCGAGAGCTGATGTCTCACTTTTCTTTCTGATACACTGAAGAGTTTATGTTCCTCAAGCATCTCACCATTAACTATTGTTCCCCAGCCCTTGAGCCATTGAGATGCCTTTTTTTCCTTCTGCAGCTGTACAAGGTCCTTTGTGAAGCCCAGAGGCAGGAGATGGACATAGTCCTGTTCATGTACCAAGGTGAAACACTGAAGATAAATCACCTCTTTGGACGCTATCCCTGACTCCCAGACTCCCTACTGTCACTTTCATGTACTGCTAGTCTCTTCGGAGATAATCCAAAAAGGGGTACCCAAGGTTTCAGGGGAAAATTTTGAAAAGATATTTCTTCTTTGCCCTCACTTGGCATCTAAAGGGGTTCTGGCACATATCCCTCTGTGCATATGCTACCTTCTCAGCTCAGCATGATGGGAAAAATGGTGGGTGTGCAAACAGGCAGATGTGGCAGGAGTTTCCATTGCTGCCAGTAAAAGTCTGCCTCATCTTAAACCGGCACAGCTTTTCTGTGACATGCATAAATTGCCTCGTACCTAAGCTACCTAAAATGTATTTCAGAGAGCTTGGTACAGCAAAGCCCTGATTGCTGTTGAAACTTCTATTGCAAATAATTGTGAGAGTATATTGTATTATATTATTATATTTAAATTTTGAGAAAACAAACAAACAAGATGGGTAATGGTATTTATCTGTATTTTACATAGCACTTCTAAAACACAGATCCTGGCAATGCAAATTCATGTTTCATGCAAAACTCTTCCAAAGCACATTGCTTTGTGCAGAAACCTCCAAGCCCAGCACTACCCTATCTCTTTCTTCTTTACAAACATACAAAGGGATAATAAAATAGCTAAGAAGCAAGAGCAGTAAAATTTTGTGCCCTGAGGGGGAAAATGGCATATATTGCCCTAAGCCTTTAGCTGAGGCCAAAATATATAGAGAGAGACTTGGGAACTATTTTCTTTCCTAGTGCAATATTTTACCTCTATTGCCCTCAGAACCAGTCAATATTTGTATAATATATATATAAAAATAACCTTAGATAGATGGATAAAAACCAAGTAAAATTCACCTCGGAAAGGCTTTTATTCCAACTGGAAAATTGCCCTGCAAATGTACTCAACACAATACCCACTACTTCACTTGAAAGTGACAGTTGCAGCTGTTAACGTGGCTACATTATCTCATCTTAGGAGACAAATTTCAGGCTATATTTCACTGTAGCCTCGTAATGTATATATGCCCTAAAGACTGCTCTAGCTAGATCTGTCTTGCTGTATAGATTTCAGATATGGATGTATACTTCCCAGGGTTTTTCCCTTCCCCTTTGTTAGTTAGGGAATGCAGAAGGTTAATAAAACATCACAGTGTTTCTGTTATCATGCCCATTTGGGCAGGGCGGCAAGAAGCAGAAGGGAGAGGAGCCTGCCAGTGTTCTACTTAGGGTGTGTGCTTCCCAGGGATGAAAGAGGAAGGGGATTGGCTCCTTGGTACCTGGAAGCCATGCTTCGCAGAGCTCACCTATGTGGTATCATGGGCACAGGGGCGAGGGAGAAAATGGCAGAGACTTCTTAAAGTCCCCTTTTTAAATCCGCTGCCCCTACCAATTTCAGTAGCTGCCTGCTCCAACTTGTGCATGGTTCCTGGTGGGATTTCTGGAGCTGTTCCTCCTTGTTAACCCCACATCCTTCTACAGATCTGAACTGAGGGTTATAATGAGGAATTCTGGGACTGTCAGGAAAGAAAATATCTAAGTAGAGGAAAAAAAAAATTCATCTACTAGGATTTTAAATAGTCTCATGAATCTCTACATTATTTGAGACACTTAAGATCACTTGACAAAGCCCTGGAGAATATACAGAAAGCTAGACAGGGACCTTTGATGGATTTTTTAAACTATCTAATGCGTCTTTTCCAACTATATCCACTAAAAAATGACTAATTGGTTGCTGTTCTTCATTACTATGATTATAATAGTATCCTGAAAGTGCCTGGCACTCCTGCATGCGTGATGCTGCTGTCTATTCATCCCCAGCTGAGCATGAGTTACTGTTTTTTGCCATTAATTTTCAAGGCAAACATCTGTGCCATGCACTGCGATGCCTGGATAGCATCTTGCCTGAGGAGACCTGGAGTATTCTGCACACAGTGGTACTGCACTGGTTAATGCTGAACCTTTCCATGGGGAGCTGAGAGGGCTTCATGGCTGGCATCACTGCCCAGCTCCAAGGCGAGCACCTTGGAGGAGTCCTGGCAGCCTTCTGTGCTGCTGCTGGGACAATAACTCCCTCCCGTGGATCTGGGCTAACATGGAAAATAAAGCCTGTCTGGCTCTGGCCAGGAGATCACTTCTTTATGCAAATGTAAAATTTGGATCCCAATGGTTTTTCAAAGATTTTGGGAAGGGGTGCAGTGGAAAGAGGACTTTCTTGCTAAAGGAAAGTACATCGTCTCAGTGAGTTTTCAGCCCGTAGCTACAGCATGTGCCTTCTAACATTGTTTCATAGTGTGTGAAGTGGCCATCACATGGAGATGAAGACGACAGGTAACTTTCAAGGAGCTGCAACACCCCTGTGAGTGCCCAGGGCAGCTCCCATGGAGTGGATGAATCAAGGAAGACCAAATCTGGTGAGCACCTCTAGTCATGCACTTTCTGCTCAATGAGGCAAACAGGGAAAAAGTTTATGGACAGCTCTGAGTAAAGTCTAAAAAAAAATAAAAAAAACAAGCAAGCATTTTTATCTGGCTAATTTTCTTTCCCGGAATTAGTTGTTTGAATGGAGAAACCTGCTGGAGCAAGAAGTGAGAAAAGCCTTGGATGGAGTGGCTGCGCCTCCCAGGCCCTGAAATTTAAGATCTTTATAAATGATCTGTTAAAACTATAGTGACGATAAGCTTATGAATCATGATCTATATTAATCAGGGCTGCTGATACGGAAAGATTAATTGAAACGTGCAGTTCTACACAAATGATAAAGTGGTAACAATTTAATATCAGACAAGGAGAGTGAAGAAATTACACTCCAAGCTTCATGCATCATTACTATGGATATTAATATTTTACACAGCGCAACAGCATCGGGAATCATAATGAAAATCCATAACTAGTGCACAGACATGATTAAATACAACAGTCTTTAGGTGCTGTTTGGTGACGGGGGCTTAGCCATATTTCACTCCTGCTGCCGGTGATTCAAGTGATAGAGTCTAGACGTGGGTGATTAAAAAGTGTTCCTCCTAAAGGCTGTTAACCTTTTACTACTGAAATGAATTTCTTTGATTTTTAAATTATGCCGCTCACTCTGTGGGTTTTTTTTTTTTTCAAATCAAAACCTTGTCCAGAATATCGATAGAGCGGGTTCCCCAGGCAGTTGACAAAGCAGAAGTAAAGCACCATGAAGCAGACACGGAGGGTATTTAAGGGTGGGAAGGAGAAAGGGGGATGAGAGGGGGGGAAGAACACAGGTTAAAAAAACAGGTTTTCAGTGCTTATCATTATGGCGGTGCATATATTAGATGCAATACCCGGTGCTGCGGTGGCCCATAAAGGTTTTATCCGCAGGAGTGTGGAATGGGCGCATTACTCACAAGTGGCAACAGCGCCAGTGAGTTATGCACCTCATTCCCAACCCACACCGATAAAAACTTTATGTTGCACCATGCTGTGACGTCTTTTCTCGATGTGGGATTCATCAGCTCTAATGGTGGCTGGATCAGGCCCTGGAGTGAAATGCAGTGTGTGGAGGAAAGTGAGCCCTGACTCAGCATTGAGGAAAAAAACCCTCTTTTTTTGAGGAAATGCTTGGGTGCCTATTTAAATCCCCCAAGCACAGGGCTTGAAGAAACAACATCTTTTCTATCTGCCCTTTCTGGAAAGATGAGAAAGGTCCAAGTCGGCCTATATGTTATTTGAGCTGCTAAATAATGTGGCAGATTTTAAATTCAGTAACTCATGGTCTTGCCGTCTTGGATTACACTGCTGATGGTTAGAAGTGTCCCACCCATGGTGGCCCACCCATAGGACTTCTGACTCTGCAGCTGTATGGCATACCAGCCTGAAACCCTGTGGTTTTCATGGCTGGTGGTGGTGGGGGTGACCTGGCAGAGGAAGCCCAACATGGGAGAGAGTTTGGAGATGTCATTCAGCTTAAGGCTGGTTTAGGTGGTATCTGTCTGAAAGCAACTGTAGGTCTGTCTTATGGCAGTCAATGAGATCAGTAAAAGTGCAGTAACATGTAAGCAGGCATGACGTGCCATCTTGTGCCATTGGAAGTTTGACTTCTTATGGGTAGAATAAACAATGACACACTACCACCAGTCACACCATAATTCAACAATGCACATGCCAATGAACTCAATAATCTTAAATCAAAATAATTCCTCGTGCTTTGTGGAATCAAAATGTTTCATGTTCCTTAGAGATCTTGCGTGAGTGCTGGCAGCTCCAGTCTCAGGTGCTGTGTCAGAGCCCAGAGGACATGACTCTCAGACCCTGGGCCTTGTTTGGCCCATATCTCAGAGCTCCACCACAGGTTGTGTGAGACTTAACTGATGTTCCACATGTTAAAAAAAAAAATTAAAAAAAATGCATTCTCTAGCTTCCATTGCTGGAGAAAAATCCATCCATCTCTCCATCTATGGTATAGACATCTGTGAGCACAATGCTGACTGTACTTTGGGTCTTGAGAAAGAGCCCCAGAACAACTTTTTGTCAGGAGAAAGGAGAAACTAGAAGGAAGTTAGTATTTCCCAGATAGTGAAAACTTCTCTTCTTGTTAAAAAAAACCCCAAACCACATGTGAGTATGGACAGATTTTGGTCATCCTTTCCTCTGTGGCTTTCATGTCCAGTAACACATTCACCCTGAGGGAGTGTCAACATCTGGAACCAAGAAAGACAATAATCTATGGGAAGCATAAGGCACAGATCAAATGTTTGTGGGAATGCTTAATTTCGGTTGTAATGTCTTGAATGTGAAATGGAGAAGCTCGGGATGTAGAAAGACTTTTCATTGGCCAGGGCCTTAGGTGTTAATGTTGATTTGTTGATAAATTTTAGCTGCATGGTAGACAGTGCCCAAGACATGGACTTGTATCTGGAGTTACTGCGAAGGGCAGGTCATGTTATAGGACCCATAAATGATGTGGTTACAAAGCTCTTTCCTGAAGCGTTAGAATGCCAGAAGGACAACAGGAGATGCGTTTCTTTAGGGGACAGAGTGGTGAAATACCGAGGTGACGGGCATAGCACATGTACCAGGGTAGAGGATATGCGCTAGCAGAAAAAGACATGACAAGGGGTTGGGGGTAGAAAGGAGGATAACAAAGCTTTGGTGCTTCCCTTGTCACTTGAACTGGGGATCCTTTGGATTCACCTCACCTCCCCCTCTCCCTCCAGAGGTTTGAAAACACAAGGCTGAGAGAAGCAGCTCATAATCGATGACATTAATTAATAGATGAATGGCAGAGAGGCGCAAGTATTGCCCCACAAATGAAAAGCAAATCCCAGCCAAGGAAAAAAAACGGCAAAACTGTAGCAGTTTCTACTCTGTTACCCTTGAGATTTGGCTCCAGATTCAAAGGATAGGCAGGCGGAGAGGGAGGTTGGGAGGAGGCGGGTGAGGGGGGGAGTTGGCTCATATTCTGCTGTGACCCAATTCCATACAAAGCATCCTGTAACAAAACACGTCTCTATCTACAAAGTACAAGTAATCTTTGTTTTCAGTACAATACTTATCTGCATTTAGACCGACGATGGCAGCACTTGGCTTATTTTCATGGATCCAGTTATCCTTTTTATCCCTGTTAGCATGTGTAAGTGTGTGTGCGTCTGTGTCTCCTTCTCTCCATCCTCCTTGCTGCCTCTTGTGCCTGTGCCAACAGAGCAGTACTCATAGGGTGCTGCTAGACATCAGCGGAGGTAGAAATACTGAAGGTCAGTGCCAATTAGGGGCTTTCAGGATGCCCAAAGTATCCAATGCCTTGGGAAAGGGTGAGCTTGGAATCTAGTCTTTACGACATCTAGACACATCCTGAGGAACCCTTGAGGTGCTACCAGAGGAAAGGAAATGCTAATTTGTAAGGCACCACTCTGCAATTTGGGAGATGCTTGTGCTGCCAGAACTGTTGCCAGTTTGCTGTCCG
>WTSP01018872.1:16291-34786 GCA_025331215.1 Actenoides lindsayi | reverse complement strand
CAGAGATGAAATTTCATTGTAAATTTCTGTATCCAGATCACAGAATACCACAGGTTGGAAGGGACCTCCAAAGGTCATCTAGTCCAACCCCCCTGCAGTAAGCAGGGACACCCTCAACTAGGTCAGGTTGCTCAGAGCCTCGTCAAGCCTGACCTTAATTGTCTTCACAGATGGGAGATAAGTAGAAATAATAGTGTTTATTCAGTTTTTCATTAGAACTTGTATCTTCTTCTCATCAACTGGTATCTTTCTCATCTATTCTCTTTAGTAGAGCATGGTAATGAACAAGTCCAAAAGACAGTTGTGAACAATTCTAAGGATGTCTGTTTAATCATCACTATTCCTCGAACACAGGACATTGGGGATTTCTGAATTATTATAATCATAAATGTTACCACGAGGAAAAAACCAACCAACCAACCAACCAACCAACCAACCAACCAACCAACCAAACCATCCGAGAACCCTCCTCAAAAGCAGCAGCAGTTCTTATCCTTCTTCTTTGTATAAAACTATTCACTCCATTCACCCTGGAAATATGCAATGTGGTTTTAAAATTTCATGTATATATCAAATGAAATTTTGAAAAAATTAATTGATTAATAAAATATTTTGAGTTTTTCTTGAATAAGAAACACTATACAGCAACCTCTTATCCTTGTAAGTCAAACTTTTTCAATTAACAAAGAAAATCACTGTTTAGATACACAGCAAGGAAGAAACAATAGGCACCTTAGATATTTTCCTTGAAATATTGTTAAATGAAAGATCAGGAAAATGAAAAATCAAAGTTTCCTCTTTTAGAAAATAGGATAGAAAAAGGGAAAGTTAAACTCTCTATCTTTAACTCTTATCAGTTTGAAAAGAATAAGCCTGATAAGCGAAGTTCTACTGTTCATTTCCTTCCTTGTTTCACATCATTTCCTACATAAAACTTGAAACATAATACAGAAAAAAAATAAAATTAAAAAAAACCTTAAACAAACAAACTGGTCATTTAATTATATTTATTGACAAAACAGACAAAATGAAATGTTCAAGTTTTCTCACCCAGAGTTAAATATTCTTGAAGTACATATTTTACTTCACCATCTTTCATCATCACCCACCAAGTACTTCCATGTCCTTAAGTGAAAGCAATCCCATGAATGGGTTTGCCTTTGCCCAAAGCAGGAAATCGCAACACAGTTTTCCCCAACAGATTTCTTTCATACACTACGTAATCCCTTCTACTGTATATAAAGTGTCTGACTGAGCAGGATGAGCTCAATTAATGGATCCTCTAGTTCGCATATCAGATTCTGGATAAGTGCTACAGAGTCTCAGATGATATGATATTGTTGTTGATGCACCGTTTCAGTAGGAACTGTCAGCTCTTATCTTCAACTCTCATCTTCCCCACAGCAGTAGACTCCTCTGGAAGGCTAAGCGGGACAGTCAGCTGTTTCTTGTCCCCAGTCTCTACAGCTGCCATACCAAAGACCTATCAATACCCTTTTGGGTTCTTATAATACTCTTTCGGGTCCTTATAATACCCTTTCTTGAGGAAGTCTACGTCAAGGATGCACTGAGCATCTCCACCAGTCACTATATGGTACCTTTCCCATTTATTCCAGTTAGGGTCACTTCAGCTTCCAATACAGTCAGTTCTTGAGATCCTCCCATCACCCCTGTAATAGTAACAGATTCAATCTCTTTATGATTCAGTGGTAATGGGGTGCTCTATGCATCAGTGTCTACCAGGGCTCTATAATTCTGTGGTTTAAATGTGCCAGGTCATCAAATCCACACAGTCCAATAAGCTCTGTTGTCCTCCTCTACCTGGCTTGAGGCAGGATCCCTCTAATTCCAAGGGTAGTATCCGCTATTGGCAACTGGGTTTGTGTAGTTCACCAGGTTTATATGATTTACCTGGTTCATAGGATTTACACAGTTCACAGGGTGTATGTAGTTCACAGGAGTTATAGAGTTTACAGGATTTGTATGGACTACGGGCATTACATTTTCATTTCTCCTACTCACGCTTGGATCTGAGGCCCTTGTGCTCACAGCAGATTGGAACAGCCTCCCTCATGCAAGAATTCTGTCTTCTCCTTGTTTTACCTTGTAAGTAGAGTAATCATGCCTGTAGAGCAGAGTTAGGTTTTCAATTCCATCTGCTCGTTTTCTCTCCAAACTCACATAGCAGAGACCACAGGGTACATCATGACATGTACTGTTACTGTTCCACTGGTCTTGTAGGAGAGCATCTTCTCCTAGTAGCTTCAAAATGGGTTCATTCAAGGGAAGAATAGGATCTTTTCTCTCTCCTATCTAGTTTTTCAATCAGTTTTTCAAATGACTTAGCCATTTTGTTAGCCACAGCTGATACACAGGTCTGCATGGGAGCAAAGAGACTGTCTTCATACTGTCGCACTCTTCTAGCCACTTCAAGCCCCATATTGGGTGCCAATAAATCTGTCAAGGTTTAGGTTCAGGGTAGCCCCCTGAATCTATAATGAAGGCTCTCTGTTAGCCTCTTTCCCTCCCTAAATAGGAAGAGAAAGGGAATAAGGGAGAGAGATTTATGAATAAGAAAAGAAACATAGAACAGCTTTAATAAAAGTAATAAAAATAAAATTAAATATATACACAAAACCACTACTGAACCCAGCTCCCTCTGATGGCAATTATATTACCGTCACCACTGATCCTGGAGCAGGCACTGGGGAAGTCCCATGCTGGACTCAGTGGCAGACAGGAACTGGATTCAAGAAACAGATTCTGGAACTGGATTTGGGAACACATGGTTTGGGATCAAAGGCAAAATGGACAGAGTCCTCCTCAGATGCCAGCCACTGAAGAAGCGAGCTTGACCCTTGTGATTCCCCAGCTTTATACCAAATATAAGGTATATGGAATGGAATCCCTTACTGGCCAGTTTAGGGGTACCCATCCTGTCTGCCTCTCCCTGCGGGTGCAGCCTTTTACTTTCTGCATCACCGCAATGTGGTACACAAGATCTGCAGTAGCCTTGGTCTGCACACCAATCCTTGGTACTCACTCTAAATATTGGGTGTTATCACTGCTAGGAGCAGACACTGCCTGCAAAAATATGCCATTAACTTCAGAAAGTGCAGTTACTTAGAAGAGACTGAGCTAAAAAGTAAAATCACTAAACAGAATTAGTGCTGTTCTAACTCAAACCAGGACATTATAGATTGTGGTACTTAACAAACTTTAGTGGTGCTAGAACGTATCAACAAAGGTTAATTTATAAAAAATTCAGAGACAAAATGTAAAAAATGACTGAACAGCTAACACACCAAGAGGGAAAATTCTATGTATCCAATGAGCAGAACAAAGTGCTAAATGTCATAACATTCCTTTTTGAAAACATGCTTGTATCTAGTTTGTAGAAGTTAGTACTCAATGCTGTAGACATTTGTGGCTGGTCCAACATGAGAAGAGGATCACTGTTGTCTAAAGAGAATAACACTGCTCAAAGACTAAAAGGCATTACATGTTATTGTGGATTTTGTTTTGTGTTTTATTATCTGAGCATAATATTGCTATTCCAGTTATTAATAAACAGCAGTTAGGGCCAGTTGTCTTGAAGCTTCAGACAATTAGGTAAAGTTTTGATATATAATCATCAGGTTCTGCCTCACAGTATAACATTATAAAAAAACAGTTTTCAAGTCCTAAAACTACATTTTCTTTTCCTATATAAAATATATAATTTTATAAATCCCAGAAATCTCTGCTATTATCACTCCATGCAACATCAGGGAAAAGTATTTACCCCAGGCAGTCACTGAAGCATGAAAGAAACCTGAGAAAGGTAAAATGAAATATTTGCAATGCCATTTACCAATTTTTCTATTATGCTAAGGTTGAATTAACAATAAGTATCAAATGAGAGAATGCCAACAAGTATTTTAATATCTTACATCTTGAAGATATAATGAGTGTGTCTTGAATTTTGTTTTAGGTAAATAACAAATCCTATTGAATATTTAGGCCTCCATTTTTATTTGCCTAAGTTTGAAACAGGATGAAAGAACTTTAAGTGGAGCTTTCAGAAGGATGCAAACAGCCTGTTGTGCTGCCTGAATTACATTAGTGTAGCAGGCAGGAATGGCTTAACTCCAGCTAGTCTCTGCACAGTGTTCTGTGTAGTGATTTACATGCATGCTGAGGAAGCACAAAAATGCCATCAGTTACCTCACTTTTTTTACAACACAAAATTTTATTTCCTTCTCTTGTTCAGGAATAAACAGCTTCTATTTATAATATAAGTGCAACAATTAATAGGATTTGATAGCATCCTATATTACCTTTGCAAAATGCCTGCAAACAATAGAAGGCAGTAGGAAATTGGGTTCACTGTTTTATTTTCACCTGTTTGATGTCACCACATACCCATTAGCATTTATTCAAATTTACAAAAGAAGTTCTTTAATCACTAGTTAAAAATGTATTTGAACAGTTCACAAATACGGATTGATTTTATGCCCAATGTGAATCCATCCTATCCCAACACAGAAGGTCCTTAACATGAAAAAGATAATTTGTTTTTTGATGAGCTATTCAGAATAAAGGCCATCAAAAAGAAGAAGATAAACTACTGTATTCCTTTTCCAAATGAGATCTTTTCAAGATGCGTCCAGGATGTGTTCTTAGACATCTCTGGGTATTACTGAAAAAAATTAGTTAATTTTGCTTTGAGTTCATATGACAGATGCTCTATCCTTTGAAAGAATGTGAACCTTTTCTGGTCACCATGAACAGGAGGGAGGTATTTGAGTTATGGTGTTTTCCCATTGTTTTTGACACATCATATGAAAAACAATCTAGTACTTTGAGATGATGAAATTTAGGTATATGAATAATAATTGTCATAGCATTATTTATATTCTGCAGTCAAGACTGTGAAAATGAAAATTATTCTGAATTATATTATATCATTTACATTTGCTCAGGGGGGAAAGGTTGTGTTGAAGTGCAGTGAGGGAAGTATATTCTTTGCAATTCCCATCCCATCAAGCTTGAAATTTAATTGGAATCCAGAACACAACATTCTCCTTGTTATGTGTCTTCTGGAATGATAAACACAGAAATTTTATCTTTCTCTTTCTTCAGACTCAAAGGCTAGCTGTGTTCCAATTTCTATACTGCTGCCTTTTGTTGTGTTATTCCAGGTTACTTGTGGTGGTCAGATAATTCTACAAAAATATTTAAATCATCATCCAGACTGGTTGGTACCAACCAGAATTGCTAAGTCAAGGCCTTGAGGGAAATGTAATGTGTTGCATGGCTGAGTTCACAGCTTTAAGGATCTGTGTCCTGCAGAGATGAAGAAACAATTTGTACACATGAATGTTTGAGTACATCATCAGCTGAAGACTCATTTTCCAGAGTTTAGGTCTTCTTTTTTATAAAAACTGAGATTCAGTGATCCCTATGTATATATGTTTGCATAACGTTTATGGACAGTGAATTTGGAACAGCTGATGCAAGCCACATTTTACTTCTGCCTTTTCATCTCTTCAGAAGTTTAGTCAGGGACAGTACTCCTTAGTGCTGAGAGACCTCAAGTACCTCTCCACTTTTGTAGTTCCTTTAAGTTGTAAATCCAGTACATTTCTTTGATATACTGAAGAACAGACATAGAAATATGATATCATGGGTGAAACACCTTCCTTATTTTAGCCTATGGAAGCCTCCCAATAATTTAAAAGTTTCAAGAATGCTTTTTGATTAATTCATTTTTGTTTATTTGATGACCATGGCTGTTAACAAGTGCACAGAATAACTTCAGTGAAGTATTTCCTCTAAAATGTTCTGTTTCAAAATAGGTAACATGACACTTGGCTTCTGGAAAATGTTCTTTTTATATTGTATAATAAGGACTCTGTTGTTGTCTTTAAGCTTAATTGATGTATGGGACTTGTACTTCAAACAAAAACAGTGCTCACAAATAACTTCTCATATTTGGCAAAATAATTTTTACATTTAAGGAAGTAAAGAATAAATTGGTTTTGTTGACAGCTTCGTGCAGACTCAGCTGGAGTGTAATATATTTAAAGTGGTAGTATCTAAATGGGGATATCATATAGGCTTGCAAAAAAGATGCTAATTAAATAGATTTTTTTTTTATTTTATTTTTTTTTTTTAAATCTTGCCTTCTGTCTGGTCTGTTTTGGTATCTTTTATCTTTTGTGTAGTCAACACATACTGCAAAGACCTGATTAACATAAGAAAAAAATATGACTACAGAAATAGGTTACCCAGAGGATTTTTCACTCCCTCTATCATTTCAGGAAATGTTTTTTAATCAAATAGTAATGCCCAGTCTTCAGGACAGCTCATTAAAGTCAGGGAGATTGAACAGTGAACACATTAATGTTGCAAATGTTTCTGTTATATACTTCAGTAGTATATAAGTAGACCATTGAAGAGGTTACTAGGCTTTTATTAAAAGCTTTTTTATCCAAAGCATAGAGTAGGCTGACAACAATATTTTCTCAGAAAGGCAGCAGGTTTAATGCATCAGCTGATGGAACAACTGAATTATAAGACAGAGGGGTCCAGACTGAATCCCGATCAAGGTTATTTCTTCCATATTTTTTCCTTTTTGTAATGCACCTACACACACTCTTACACAAAAATAAGTTAGGAATTGCTTTTGTAAATAGCAGAAGGATTTTTTCAGGATGCACTTAGTCCTATTTTTCCCCTTGTCTCTTCCTTTCAAGGCACTTTCATACTGTTGTGATTTTTTCCACAAAAAGCAAAAGCAGAAAAAAAACCTTTTCCAACCATCTGAACAGAAGGTATATATTTACTCTAAATACTTCTCCCTTCTTTTTGTTCATCTATAATTCTGTGTAGCATTAAATTGCCTTGTTCAAGGAGTTGTGCTGACTTTGAGTTTCCTTCAATAATAAGGTCTTTTTATAGTTTCTAAATCTGCTGAAAAGAAAAAAAAAAGACAAGTGCATGTTTTCATGATCTTTAGTCTGGGGCACTGAGTTTTCTTTGATCCACAAGCTTTTCACAGTGGAAAAGAGTACCAGAGATTTTAAAACACTGTGACAATCTCAGGCTATTTCAAATTGTGTACCACAGTCGATTAGGAAGATTATCAAAGTGAGTGTCTTTTATTTCTGTGTGATTGCTCACAAATAGTTTTACACTTAAAGGAAATTACCCAGTATATGTAACTACAAAAATGTGTTTTTTTGTATTAAATGGTGAAAATAACTGAACATGCGATTGCTATTAACTCCCTGTTCAACTTAAAAATGGTACAGAGGTAGCTGATATTGTTGCTGTGACTTTTCTTCTGATAATTTTCCATCTATATTTTTGCATGAAAATAGACAAACACTATGCAAATGAATTAAGTATTTGTGAAATCTTCCTTAATACTACTCAGGTGAAAGACTGTGTGCACATGCAAATGTTATTATAACAGATGATTCTCAAACTAAGGCACAGATGAAAATTTTACCTCTGTCTTAAAATAATAATCATTAGGGTCAGGGTTTTTTTCCCAGACAGGCAATAAATTTTGTGAAACACATTCACCATTATTCAATATAGTTTAAAGCAGTGATTCAGAGGTAAAAAAAAGTAAAAATAAAGACAAACCCTAAAAGTACGATCCTTTGTGATATCACAAATGATGTTTTAATTCCAAAAAAAGGAGATGGTGAAGAGTCCTTTGTTAGAAATCTATTTGTACTTTGAAATTCTCTACGCTCTTAGACGTTTAACATGGAAAGAAAAAAAACAGATCAAAGAGGGTAAAAAGAGATTGATCTTTAGATACTCAACTATTTCACTCATTCAAGGTTATCAATATACTACAGGACTATTATCACCATTACAGGACTCATTTTTCTTCAACCTATACTAACATCCTACATTTACAGGAAATGAGGTATGTCAGATGTCACCATTTAGAATGGAAATTATTGCTTTTGAAAATGTGGCCTGAAATGAGAAATGATATTTTTCACTTTCTATACCTGTACCTGTTAGTCTTATGACAAATGTCATCATCCAATAAGGTAAGAGACAGGCATATTGTAAACGTTTCTACATCCAGTTAAAGCCGTAGGAAAGTCTTTATAACCTCTGTGATTCATATATTTCAATAAAATATTATCCTTTACCAAAATTCTTCACTTTTTGTAATTGTTTCTTCACAGGTTTTTGAGTGCCTGAACACTGCTGTCAGCTCTGAGTCTTTTTGTGCTATCTTCACTAATGTAGATTTATTTTAATTGCAGCCAGCATTTGAAGTCCATTAGTTTATTCAGTTGGGTTACAGAGCTTTGTAACTAACCCTGGGAACACAGTCACACTGCCAGTCCTTTCAAGGTGGATTCAGGACATTCCTATCACTGCCAAAAGAAACTGAAATAGAAAAGTAAGCCTTTGTGGTTTTCTTTATTGTGGTTGTTTGGGTTTGTTATTATTATTATTTTTGTGGAGTTTTTTTGGGTTTTTTTGGTTTTCCTGTTTGTTTTTCTTTTTTTTTTTGTGTGTGTGTGGGTGTGTGTGTGGTTTTGTTTGTTTGTGGTTTTGGGGTTTTTTGTGTGTGTGTGTAATTTTTTGTGGTTTTTTTTTTTTTTTTTTAGTAGATTTATTAAATGGGCAAGACATTCATTAGCTTCATTTTCTCATACAAATGTTTGCAAGGCTCAGAAGTAAGTAATGTTTTCTTATGTCTCCATCAACATGTCAAAAATACATCCTTCAAAGAAACTAAAACTTAAGGAAGAGTGTCTTCATTTGAACTACAGTTGTTTATCCAGCTCATAGGCTAGTATAAATAGGCATACTTGCTTAATTATTAGTTCATAGACATTGACCTTGTGACCCTCTTCTCGACCAGTATTCTATGCCTCTAATTAAATTTAAATCAATATTGCATGACAAAGATAATACATCAATAACCCAATTATGTGCTGGTTTAAGTTTCATCTCCAGCTGTGAGGTCTCAGTCTATAGCCATCACCAAGGTGTTGAGCTTCCTTGGTGCTGGGCTATATCTCCAATGGTGTCGACTGCAAGGAATCAACTCCACTGGGGGCTTGGCACAAGCCCTCTGTACTTTGGCTCAGGAGCTGCACCTGAGCTCAGGCATGGCCTGGGTTATGCTATTGGCTTGCCTGACCTTGCTGGTCCTGACCTCAACTGGCTTGGTGGGACTTCTTAGCTGGACCTCTCAATTTCTCATGTTCACAGGAGGACTGTTGGCTAGCCCTGGCCACTATCAAGGACCTTGCCTGCTTGACACATCAGGAGCCCTGCCTGCCTTGTCCTGCACCACACTGGGGTTCCCCTTAGCCCCTACCACCCCTGTGGAGAAGCCCTGCCTGATGCTTCCTGACACTTCCTCACTTAAGTTGGACACTTAAACTAGGAACATCAAGTTTTTCATATTGTCGAGACGACTATAACATATGAAACATGGTAACAGCCATCACTCCAACAAGATGCATACCTATGGTGGTATAGAATCAAGACAGCTCCTAGAAACAAAGCAGGCACTAATTAGGAAGGACTTCAGGCAAGGCATGCTGTATTTTCACTAGAAAATATATGGTAAAACTAGAAATAAACTGGAAATGAATGGGACCTGTTCATCAGAAAGGGCCACAAGGGATAAAAGTGGAAAAAAAAATAATCCAGCCCCCACCAAAAATATACATTGTGCAACTAAACATCCTACAATCTTTTCACCAAGAGCCTCATGTACACTTTATAACCTTAGGAAATCACTGTCTTATACCACTTTGTTGCTGCTATCACTTCATTTTCTGTTTTACTTGCTCCCTACTTCTTTCCCTTAGTGTATATGTAATTTCCACCTACTTTTTTAGGTACTAGATGAGCAAGCAGCAGCATGAATTACAGCTGATTTGAGGCTACATATATGCTGTTTGGGTGATTAATAAGTGAGATGAATGGCCACCTGGCAGGCCAAACAATTTCTTGGATTCATATTATGGTCTTTTACCCTCTTGAGGATATTAATATGTACCCCTTACTCTGAAGAAACCACTACTGTTCTTCACAGCTAAAGAATATTGCTGGGGGATTAGATTGTACCTCTCCATTTTTATATGGTTGAAACTGGCTAAGATTCAAAATAATTATGCTGAAGAACTAATAGTCAGCTAGTATGACTAAAGAAGCCTTATGTTGTTAAAAAATCTGGTTTAAAAATGGAAAGCACATGAGAGACACAACGGATGTACATGAATACTAAGGGAAAACTACAGAGTCTTATTTTCAATTCAAATAAAAGAAACAGAAAAACCCCCAGATATTAACACATAATGAGGAAAAAATTGTGACCTACATGCAGATTTTGAAAGAAAGTATTTTCTAGTGAAGCTTTTGACTTTTCACGTACTCTAGCTGGACCCTGAGAAATGCCAAATAAAAGTATGAGAAAGAAACTAGCTGATTTATAGACTAGCTAACAGTCTTCTTGAGCTATTGTGGCATTGTAACAGAGATCTAAGATCAAGCATTTGAAAGAGTGAAAGGAATCTCAACTAAAGCACTTTATCTATAAAGTCTCTCCACCTTGGGAGCAGCTGAAGATACAACAGTGTCTCAGAAGAATGGCCAGCACAGGTGAAAGACAGCAACCTGTATTTATATTATGAATCATGGCAGACCAGAAAGAGGGATATTTTCGCCCTAAAAAAGAGCTGCTTGCTGTGCTACTTGCAGTGATACAATCCCACCTGCCCCACAGACACAAGGGGGTTGGGAAGGCCAGTTCAAATCATTGAAAAGAAATATAAAGTATTTCCTCAGTACATGCTTAAATGACCAAGCATACTCTGTTGGAAAAAAACACTCTTCCCAAGGAAGGACATTAGACCACTGAGTGACAGACAGACATGTAGGGGAGACAGTCTTTACTTATGACACCAAATGATCTTCATGCCATTTTCAAGAACAGGGCACATAAGGAATAAGGAGGAGTCTGTGCAAAGCCAGTAATTCATTGTAACAAGACAGGTAAAGATGCATAGATATTTCATTTACTGACTCCTACTAAAACAAATCTAACAACCTAACTACCAACACAAACACAGTGGTAACAGGAGAGAGATGCAAAGACATAAGTATGGTTGGGACAAGGTATATCCAGCCCAAAGTGACCATGGAAAAAAAGAACACAGAGAGGGTTATGATGTTACTTAGGATGTGAAAAATTCACTACATGCAGTCCTCTCCTGTTACTGTCCAGCACTACTCAAACATGTTGAAAAATGGCAGTGCTGTCCTTTTTGTAGTAATGGAGTCATACTGAGTTACATTAACTTTCTGCCCTCTTCAAAATATATAGTAACTTGGGCTCTAATAATGCTGCAAGCACTTAAAAGAAGGTTCCTTCAAGAACCCCTGGGAAAAAAAAAATAAAAATTGCCAATTGCCTTTATGGATGGATGGATTTAATTTAAAGATACTGAATAATTTCATTTCATGTACTGGTAATGTTATATTTTACTGGAATTTGAAGACTCTCAGTATGGTAGATGCACCCACCTTGAAAAAGACCTGACAATGACAAACTGGGGCTTTCCAAAGACCCCATAAAGACTTCATAAAGATCCGCAGTTCAGCCTCAACTAGGATATAAATATACCCCTGCCAGAAAGCTGGTTTGAGTCAGTCCTTCTTGAAGCAGTGGGTCTGCAGTCAGGGACTCTCCATTTGGTGTGGGATGCTGCTCAAGAAAACTTCCCAGGATTGAGTGAGCTCTCACCTCCCCCCTTTCAGATGAGTGAATGTATATGTATATAAGTGAATAATTCTTATGTATATACTTATGGGTAAGAATTAAGGGTCACACAGATATGGGCAAAACTGTTGGGGGAATCTAGTACAAACCACCAAACCAGGAAGACGATGTCAATGAGGCCTTGTACAGGCAGCTGAAATTAGCCTCAAGATCACATGCCCTGGTGATGATGGGTGACTTCAATCACCCTGATATTTTTTGGAAAGGCTACACAGAGAGGCATACTCAGTCCAGAAGGCTCTTGCAGTGCATTGATGATAACTTCCTGATGCATATGTTGGAAGATCCAACAGAGAGGTGTGCTGCTGGATCTTGTATTAAGGAACAAAGAAGGTCTGGTTGGGGATGTGAAGGTTGGGGACAGCCTTGGCGGTAGTGATCAAAACATGGTAGAGTTTAGTGTTATAGAGGGAGAAGCAGGGCAATAAGTAGGATTGCACCCCTGGATTTCAGGAGGTCTGACTTTGTCCTCTTCAAAGACCTACTTGGAGGAATCTCTTGGGCTAAGACTATAGAAGGTAGAAGGGACCAAGAGAGCTGGTTAATACTCAAACATCAATTCCTCCAAGCTCAAGATAGGTGCATTCATTTGAGTAAAAAATCAAGTAGAGGAGGCAGGACACCAGCATGGAAGAACAAGAAACTGCTGTAAACACTCATGTGGAAGAAAGAAGTTCACAATATGTGGAAAAAGGGTCATTGGTCACCTGGGAGAATTATAGGAACATTGTCAGGGTGTGTAGGTATGCAACAAGGAAGGCCAAGGCCCTCTTGGAATTAACTCTGGCAAAGGAATTAAAGGAGAACAGGAAGGGCTTATTCAAATACATCGATGATAAAAAGAAAACTAGGGAAAATGTGGGCCCACTGCTGAATGAGGCGGGAGCCCTGGTGACAGAGGATGCAGAGAACGTGGAGCTACTGAATGCCTTCTTTGCTTCAGTATTCACTGCTAAGACCAGCCCTCAGGAATCCCAGACCCTGGAAGTAAGAGCAAGAGTGAAAGCCTGGAAGGAAGGACACTCTCCACAGGTCAGTGAGGGTTGGATTAGAAATCACTCGGGTAAACTGAACACACAGAAATCCATGGACCCTGATGGGATGCAGCCACAAGTACTGAAGGAGCTGGCTGATGTTGTTGCTCTACCACTCACCATCAGTTTTGAAAAATGATGTAGAATGGGAGATGTGCCTAAGGACTGGAGGAAAGCCAATGTCACTCCAGTCTTCAAAAAGGGCAAGAATGAAGATCCTGGAAATTACAGACCAGTCAGCCTCACCTCCATCCCTGGCAAAGTGAAGGAGCATCTCATTCTGGAGATCCTGTCTCAGCAAATGGAAGAAAAGAAGGTTATCAAGAGTAGTCAACATGGATATACTAACAAGAAGTCATGTTTGATGAATCTGACAGCCTTCTGTGATGGTGTGACTGAATGGGTTGATGCAGGGAGAGCAGTGGATGTTGTTTACCTTGACTTTAGCAGGGCTTTTGACACTGTCTCCCATAACATCCTTGGGGGTAAACTCAGGAACTGTGTGTTAGAAGAGGGGAAGGTGAGATGGGTTGAGAACTGTGTGAACAATAGAGCTGAGGGGGTGTGATCAGTAACACTGAGAGCTGTGATCAATGGCACTGAGTCCGGTTGGTGACCTGTAGCTAACAGTGTTCCCCAGGGGTCAGTACTGGATCCAGTCTTCTTCAACATCTTCATCAATGACCTGGATTAGGGGACAGAGTGTACTCTCAGCAAGTTTGCTGATGATACAAAACTGGGAGGAGTGGCTGATACACTGGAAGGCTGTGATGCCATCCAGAGAGATCTGGGCAGACTGCAGAGCTTGGCAAAAGGGAACCAGATGAAATTCAACAAGGGCAAGTGTGGAGTCCTGCATCTGGGGAGGAATGACACCATGCACTAGTACAGGTGAGGGATAGACCAGACGGAAAGCAGCTCCATGGAGAAGGACCTTGGAGTCCTGGTGGCCGGTAAGCTCTCTATGGGACAGTAATGGGCCCTTGTGGCCAGGAAGGCCAATGGTATCCTGGGGTACATTAAGAAGAGTGTGTGCAGCAGGTTGAGGGAGGTTCTCCTCCCCCTCTGACCTAGCAAGACCTCATCTGGAGTATTGTGTCCAGTTCTGGTTTCCCCAGTTTAAGAGGAACAGGAAAATACTCTACGGAGAGTCCAACACAGGGCTACAAGCATGATGAAGGGTCTGGAATGTCTCTCTCATGAGAAAAGGCTGAAAGACTTGAGACTGTTTAGTCTGGAGAGGACTGAGAGAGGATCTTATTAATGGTTCCAAATTTCTGAAGGGTGGGTGTCAAGTAGAAGGGACCAGTCTTTTTTCAGTGGTGCCCAGTGATAGGATGAGAGGTAATGATCACAAACAGGAACACAGTGGTGTCTCCTTCTGTAGAGACTTTCAAAACCTGCCTGGATATGTTTTTGTGTGGCCTGTCCTGAGTGATCCTGTTTTGGTGGGGTGATTGGAACCGATAATCTCAGGGGGTCCCTTCCAACCACCACCATTCTGTGATTCTACGATTCTACAATTCAGCAATTCTATGATTGATGTTATGAGTATATGTATATGTAGATGTAGATATAAAAATATATATATCCTTGGGTAATCTCTTTTCCATTGTGGGTGAGTGATCAATCCTTTTTTCAGTTCACTTGAGTGTGAAGTTTTTCCTTTTTTGAATGAGTTTGTGCACATTTTTGGTTGTCTTTCTAAAATATTCACAAAATTTGGGAATTAGTTGTATATTACTATATTCCTGCCTCTCATCCAAACATGCAGTTTACTTTGGTCCATCAGAGCACTGGTTAATTTTTAGTTGGAATAAATCCACATTTTGGGTAGCTACTGTTGTCTGTTTTGTGGATGCTTCCATGATAGTAACAGAAACATTGTCCTCTTAGTCAAAACTTAGAAAAAAAGTGCTACTAAGAAAAGACCCAACTACAATCAGTGGAGAACAGAAGCCACATTAAAGGACTGAATCTGAAGTTTTCCAAAGACTTTAAAACGAGATGCTGTGTTTACATGGCAATATTATCTATGAAGCTGGTGTGACTAGTTAAACCTGGAGTAGTGTGTTAAGTTTCTATGGTGAAAATGATGAGGGCAGGGTACAGTATTTTGGGCACAAATGCACCCCACTTTGACACAGTGTGTTTTTTACACAGTGATGTATCCTGGTTCTTATTTTCTCTAGCTTAGATCTGCCAGTGCAGAATCAATGTGTAAGTGGGGTGAACAGGTAGAGCTGCCACAAAGGCAGCGCAATTGTCCTGATTTACCTCAGCTGAAGAATTTTTTCTCTCTGTTTCCTCCAGCAAATATATGAGACCTACAGAAGCATGTTTAATTTGGAGGGATTTCTGACTTTCTGCGGCCACTTGGGTTGGAAATTTTCATCTCAGTGTTAAATATTCTGTTACTCAGATTGCGCTTTTCACCATTTTTTGCCTTGGTACAGAAAAAGGTGGTTGTTGTTTCTGGTGGTTTTCTTTTTGTTTCACAAAGATTATTATGATGTCATTTTCTTTAAAAGACCAGAACAGGTTTGTTCTGAGGAATTCGTCTCACTCCACTGATTAGAAACTAACATATACATAGATGAAAGGAATAGTTACCCTGGGATAACAATTGTTTTGTGTAAATAAACAGCAGAAAACATTGAAAATGAATTTAATGTGAAGTTATTTCTTAGCACATGTTATTTCTTTTCATTGCTATCCACTCTGTTAAAATTAGTAGCCATGTCCTCATGCTATTTGCTTTTGAAGCTCTTGAAACAGTGACTTACACCAGACATAAACTGTTCTTTTTTTATTTCCAGTTTTATTTCTTAACTTCTAAGTCATCTGTTTTTACCAGTGGTCCTCACAGGTTCCTTGGACTGCTTTGTTTGGGGTCTCATGACTTTTGTATAAACTCTGTAAATTTACACTAACACAGTTATTTGTTTGTCTGTGATTAATGTGATTCTGTTTGCCTGGAAAACTTACACATCTTTCTTGTGGTATGTACCTTACTATACACTTCTTCAGTTTATGGATCTGTTTCCAACTAAACAATGATATTTTTATTGATGGTTACTACTACTTAGTGACACTTTTAATATTAAGGCAGTGATTTATTGATAAGAGGTATGCTGTTTTATAATGATGTCCTAATCTCTGTCTACTAACAAGAGTGACAAAAGTATTATTAGCTGTGCAATTATTTTCCTACAAGAAGTAAGAGAAGAGAAAAAGTAGTTTCAAAGTGTCTGATCAAGTATTATTATTCTAATTTGGGTAATTTTCTCGATTTTCCTAGCTTTTCTATTTCAGGTATATAAGTAATTTATTTCCACTATTTCCATTATTAATTTATTATGAGGTATGTAGTAAATTATTTTAAGGCTAATTATTTTCTTCAGTAACAAAAAAAAGTTAAAGAACCCCAAAGCAGTATTTGTTTGTCAATTTTTATTTTTTTTCTTCATGAAAGAAGAATAACAATGATAGGTGTAAGGCAGTGCGTGTATCTGATGCAGAGAAGCATGTAGGAGAACTGAAAAATCTTACAATGAATCTTCTCTTAGCTCTTATCCATGCTTTGACATGGGAAAATTAGACATTGTGCCAGGTTCTGCAAACTGCAGGCTCATTACCTCATTCTAAAATGGTCAATTGCTGTCTTTCTATGTCCCAGTTTCACTGTGAGAAACTAAAGATTTCTAGGAGACACAATGTGCCTATTAGATGCTAGTTGTGTAACTGTCAATGTACCTGACTCCTACTGATTCCATACTGATCAGTGGAGTGTCATCACATTGTTCATTGCTGACTTTGCATTTACAGCCGTATGTAAATGTTGTAGTCCAAAATGAGATTTTCATTTTGTTACAAATCCTTCTGAGACTATTTTGTTATTGTTATGAAAAACTTTTTTATGCCTCTTTCAGTCTTTAGTCAGATCAGTATGGGGTTTTATATCTTTGTCCTTCTGTTCCATCTTCTTTACAGAGCAACAGTGCAGCTCAGGGCAACATAACTAGCTAAATTTCAGTAACCTTTTTATCTCCTTTCTGTTCTCCTCATCTTTTAACTTTTTATTGGTTGTTGGTATGCTTTTTCAATGATTTTTGCAAAAGGATATGTAAGATATATTGGAAGGGAAAAAAACTCCTGAACTTCAGGCCATTTTTGACAAGTCATCATACAAAGGCATGAATTTTCTTCTAGTATGCTTTATACTGACCAACCAAATAAATAATTCTAATCTCGTAGTATGGAGGAGTAAGAGAAGGAGGAAATAATTGCTTTTGCCATAAAACCTCTATTCAAGAACTAGGCAAAAAAAAATTCTGAAATCACGTACTGTTACAGAAATCTGCTATACACAAACATCTTTAAAGAAAATAATCTGTAACTATTTTAGAAATGTCTATGAATTAATAAAATTATATAAGTCAAAAAGGCTGAGTGTCTGTCCTTCCAGATTTTAGAAACATATCTGGAATTAATCTTCTATTAGGGTTAGGAAGAATTTAGGTTCAGGAAAACTTCTCTTTTTCCTGTGTACCAATGGCTTCCAATGCCTACAAGACTGTGAATGTATGTAAAAGGATGACCTGAGTATGGAAAAAAACCTGCACCCACTAAAAACAAGTGTGTAGCCTCTTTCTTCATGGGACCCCAAGGACACAATATGTACCTCTGTGTGGCAAGGTGATTCCTGAAGCTTCCCTCAGTGCAAGAAATTTCAATGCCAGCACTAACACAAGGGTGCTACTTTCTGGGAAAGCCAGCGCTGTCTTCCTGGAGCACAAGGGTGACATAATATTCTTTGCTGGCTTGATGAAGTTGTCTGGCAATTAGTTCTGTTTTTAACCTCTGCTGAATCTCAGTGAAAAGCCTATATCAAGACAAGGCAGGGTGAGCACTCAAAAGCCAGAGTGCAGAGGAAACTGGCATCCTGTATCTTTTGCCAGTAAATTATCTGTATGTGATGATGTAAGGAAACAAAGAGAAGCATGTCATATGCTAGATGGTGGCTTTTCTGCATTTCTTAGTCCCAAATGTCAACATCTTCCTGTGTTGTGGTGGAAGTAATCACATACAGAATTCCACCAGAGCCTGTCACAAGCCTGTCAAAAATGGGTAGATTGAATGATTGATGTCTTCTCTGTGTGAAAGTCCCTCCTCATCTCACAGGTCATATCAAATTCTACGCTCAGCAGGAACTTGGTGTGAAAACAAGATCTTTCCTTTACATGTTCTTGCTTTTCCCAAAGCAAGATCACCTCATATTTTAAGTTTTCCACTACAATTAATCAATTTCAGGTACTTATAAGACTAAATGTGACCATGAATGGTAATTGCCCATTCTTTGTTGCTATGAATCTAATTTTTATAAAATGTCTTATGCTGTTAAATTACATAAAATGTAGGTAGTTTAAATACCAAATCCTTATAAGAAGTGTATGTGATTATGGAACACATTGCTCTTATGAAACTAAATCTCTACTAAGTATTTCAGTCTATGATTCAGTGTATGACTGTTTGTAGTGATTCTGGCTGAGCTGCTTTTCCCCATACAGCCCTCACGCTGCAGTACTGGGAGCTGGAGGGTGTTGATAACGCACCTGGGTTATGACTGCCAGTGCC